>RJWJ010030336.1:0-19986 GCA_004363605.1 Indri indri | reverse complement strand
AAAAGATTATATTAATATATAATAAGAGTAGGTGGCCTAAAATTCTGACAGTTACTTGCTGGCTTGGAAAGAAAAGCTTAGCAAATCGTGTAATTGTATTTGATTTTAAGTTAACTGTATTTGAATATTTTTTCTTTTAGAAGTGGAAAAGTTGAGCCTGAGGAACAATTTAAAATGCTTGAGACATCTTTGCTGTGGGCCATTTCTGCCTAAGGCAAGCACGACTAAGGGGAGTTATTGTGCATTGGAATGCGTCCGTCAGGACGTTTTGTTCACTTACTTGTGACAGTGCCGCGGACCGTGGATGGCGGTTTCATTTCTTCGTGTGGCAGTTCCGTGCACTTTCCCCCTTGTAACTCCAGCTGCCGTCCTGGCGTCCTGCGGCAGGCACAGCCATGTGCTTTGGCGGGCTCGCTCGGCGCACGGGCGGGCCCTGCACACCTGCTTTCCGGCTGGCTTCCGTGTTCCCTGCCCTGGCTCCTGGCCGCGCTCGCCCCGCATCCTCAGCAGCCATTGTCCTCACCCTTCTGATGATTCTTGCATTTTGCTCCAGGTGCAGGAATAGCGGGCGTGGCCTTGGGAGTGACTGGGAAGGCAGGGCGGCCAGTGAGCTTGTTACTTTTACAGACACTGTGGAAATAACCTCAGCTGGATTTTCTCTCTCTCTGTTTTAATGTGGGCTGTGTTCGCCACGTTCAGGGGATTCTCTGAAGAGCCAATTTGGTAACTCAGGTTTTTGATGGCACTTTGGGGGTGGAAAGCCTCATCCTTTTTGCAGGAGAACAGATTTCTGTATCTTTCAGGGTACATTGTGTAGCTCCAAATTTTCAGCAATTTCAGAAGTCAGAGTAAGAGCTCCCCAGCTGCTGGGATGGATTGAACTGGGCTCCACCACTTAAGTTCTTAGACTCTTAGGTAGTGGTGATCAGTGCCGTAGCCCGTGCCTGGGGTGACTTTTGTGGTCTGCTGTAGGTTTTCTATGTGATACCATACACTATAGCATGTAGTACAGAAGATTGGATACTAATTAGATATTGATTATGGAAACTGGAACTATTTGTGTCATCATTGTAACGACCATTGTACCTCTCGAGCTCTGTTTTTCCTTCAGTGAAATTGTTGTGGGCCGTCTAGCTAACATGCCACAAAGCGGGGCATGTTCCTGATGCCGGCTCCCAGCGTGGAAGTGTCCGTTGGCGCCTTCGCAGTGCGGTGAGCGTCAGACCTCGGGCGCCATCGGGTAGCGGAGACAGCCCTCGGAGGCCCAATCCGTGTCTGTGTGGCCTGCTCTGCTGACGTGCCGCGTGAAGGGAGACGTTTTGTCATGCCTAGAAATGAGTGTCATTCCCCTAGGACGTCTACAGTGGGACACCAACGATGACATTTGAGGTCTTCGGGATGTAATGGGCTTGCATCGAGCAGCTAAAGGTGATGCAATTGTTCGAGAAAGCGCGGAGCGTCGTTTAGGGTTGGTTTGCGGAGCCGGCGCCTTGGACCCTGGGACTCCTGTTGACCTCCTGTGGGGACCACTGACGGAGGGGGACGTGCGGAAACAGCGCGTGTGGAGGCAGGCTCCTCCTCTCCTGTCCAGCCAGACGATTTCTGCTTCCGTTGCCTTTGGACACGTGTAATAATTTGTTGGAAAGTTGTTCAGAACAACTATCTCCAGTGGTGCATCATCCCTTATTTGTGTTGACTCGGATCATTCCTTCTGCGCCGTTGCTGTTACTCATAGACGTGTCTTTTTCATTCTTTCCTGCTCCTTTCGTAAAGTCAGCCACATTTCTACGCTTGAGATCTTCCAAACTCTGCTGGGGTGGAGGGGTCACAGACTGCTTGGCCCCACACCTCCCGGTGTGGCCTCGCTATTTTGTCTGCACTGAGGGCTTTGGCTTGGCTGTCCTATTAATACTCCTGCCTTTGACAGTGGAGTGTCAGAAATGCAACTTCATGAGCAGGATGTTTTTACAGCAGATCCCAAGTGACCAGTTCCTGCATAGAATCGGCTGGAAAACAGGCCACCTGGTGTGGACACCCAAGGGCCTTCCCTGGGGCTCTGGACTGGCAGGTGCCACTCTCCGAGAACCTTTTCTGGGCGTGTCCGGCATGTATCCTGACTTCTGAGATGTTACGGCTCAGCCCAGGAGGCTGGTCACAGGTGAGAGGACTTCCAGCGACGGTGTCTGCCGCTGGCTGCAGCAGGGCTCCGGGGCAGGCTGGGTCTGGCTGTGGCCGGGGGAGCCTCCCTGTGGCTGAGAACTGCATCCGCTCCTCTAAGGAAATCTGAGCAGGTGAACAGAGTTTCCATCGTTCCTGGGCTCGTCTTCCTGGCTTGTGAGGCACATACAGCTGTGAGGAAAGGCTGAGAATCCGAATGATAAACGGGTGTCTTGTCGCTGAACTCCCCGCTGTGGGTGTCGCTGGTTAAACAGACGGGGGCAGGGTGGACACGCTGATTTACAGTGGAAATCTCATCTTGTTAAGAAGAGAGAAATCAGGGTAAGCAAGGCTGGTTTGGGAACATTTTATCAGGGCCCCCTAGCTTTGACTATGAGAAAATATTTTTTTAAAACTGAAAGCATGTCACTTCTCCTAAAGAGAAGGTCGCTGGTGTATAGACGTAGCCACAGACATAGATTTCAGTGCGCACTCAGGGGAGACTGGCAAAGCAGCGGCTCCGTCGGGCTTTAGGCCTGCGTGCTCTGTCCATCCTCACAGCCCCGGGGCCCGACAGAGCAACTGTTTTTTTTAAGACAGGGTCTTGCTCTGTCACCTGGGCTAGAGTGCAGTGGCATCATCATAGCTCACAGCAACCTCAAACTCCTGGGCTCAAGCGATCCTCCTGCCTCAGCCTCCCGAGTAGCTGGGACTACAGGCATGTGCCAGGATGTCTGGCTAATTTTTCTACTTTTAATGGAGACGGGGTCTCGCTCGTGCTCAGGCTGATCTTGAACTCCTGGCCTCAAGTGATCCTCCCTCTTTGGCCTCCCAGAGTGCTAGGATTACAGGCCTGAGCCACTGTGCCCGGAACTGTTAAGTAGTAGACACTGAGTGAG
The DNA here is from genome assembly GCA_004363605.1 of Indri indri. Taxonomy (NCBI): domain Eukaryota; kingdom Metazoa; phylum Chordata; class Mammalia; order Primates; family Indriidae; genus Indri; species Indri indri. The sequence continues at coordinate 16,930 of RJWJ010030336.1, read as the reverse complement.
TGAATAGATTCCTAGATTTGAGATATTTTCAAAATAGCCAGAGCGTTTAAAGAGTTAAATTTAATAATTCTCTTGAATTAAAATCAGGTTATAATGTAGAAATATTCACAAAATGGGTATATAAATGTTATTTTTCATATTTTGATTTTCTGAGTCACATTTTACTGCCATGTATCACATAAAGATTGAACATTTGACAACGAAGCATAGATATCCAAAGTTTTCTTAAATATTGTAGAACAAATGTTTTACTCTCCCAAGTTATATCTGCTTGAATGGGGAGGATAGTCATGGCACATTGGGGCACCGGGGTTTGGTCTGCTTTCTGCTGGTCAGTGCTCTTGGGAATGCTAGCTTTGGTATCCTCATATGCAAAAGAAGAATTTGGAAAAAATGAACGAGTCTCAAACTGGCTGCACGTTGGAATGAGCTGGGGAGCTGAGCCGGGAGCACCGATGCTCTGGCCTTGCCTCGGAGCAGAGACTCGCACCTGTTGTCGGCATCAGGACCAGCTGAAGAGCCCATCAGACACAGGCTGTGGCTGTGCCTGGAACTTCTCATTCCATACACATTTTGAGAACGACCTGATTTAACTGGTTTGAAGGTGAAAGTGGAGTCCAGGCTTTTTTTTTTTCTTTCTTTTTTCTAAGACCTCCAATTGCATGTGCAGAGTGCAGTGGACGGCCCTTCACGAGCCTAAACTTCTGTAGTTCTGTCAAAAAAAGTGTTTACGTAGAATTTAAATCATTCAGGTTTTCTATCATTTACCTTGATCAGATTCACAAAATACCTGTTCAACTATTACATTACACTAGCTACAAAAATTTGTAAATTTTCGAGAGCTTGAAGGAGTTTCATAACTTATAAGGATTTCAGACATTAGTATAATTTTTCCTTCAAACAAACATAACAAAATTGCTTGGTGCACAAGAGCACCTGTGCAGTCACTTTGCTCCCCAAAATATAAAAGGTTAAAATAGTATTCGAAATTGTTACATATGAATTTTTGAATTCAGTGTTTTAACTCTATGTTTAAGTCAAATATGTGCGTGTGTTTCTATGTGACTACTGATTTTTAACCAAGTTCTTATCTCTAAGAGATAAACGTAGCTTTCCCTGTTTAAAGTTTTCCTATTAAATATCTCCTGATAACACAAGTAGTACAAGTAAGGAAAAAAAACCTAGATATACAATATTTTTTATTTTGATAATGCGATTGTTTAAACACTGATACACAAACACGGTTGAGCACGCATCTTCTTACATACGATGCTGTTACAATTATTCTCCAACGAGCCGGCCATAACATTTCTCTCATCATGTATAGCTCTGGCGTGAATACCAGCAAACGCAGAAAGCCAAAAACCAAAAATTAAGAGTTTCTGTTAACCCTCTTAATACGAAATATAGTCACCATCTGTCAGCTTAGCTCTGTGATCTGCATGAAATCTAGCTGGACTTTGTGGTTGGAGCTATTTTTCTTGAACTGAGAATAAAATTTGTTCCTTAAAGTGTTCTAAGAGTACGCTTTTTTTTTCCCAAATAAAAAATATGCCATTTCATAAGCCATTTCCTAAGCCATTTCCCTAAGGATAGGAGCACAGCATAGAGTTGCTGAATTAAATGAGTTTCGTTGTTGTTGTGCCATTATGGAAAATGTGGATGAGTGGTGGAAAATTGATACTTATACTCTTCCCTCTTCTTTATTCGGAAGAATAACACATGTCTATTGTTTTTATCAAAATGACCAAACTTACTACAAGAAATTATAAAGAAGAAAATAAACATTCATCCAAAATTTCATTACCAAGAAATAGCCATCGTCATCGTCATCGTCTTCTGAATGTTGCTGTCGGTGTGTCTCCGACGAACAGGCTTAGGAACAAGGGGTGAAGCAAGGATGGAAGGAGGGAGAAAGGGTTTTATACAATTGGATCATGCTTAACATATTCTTTATAAATAAAACTATTAATTTTGATTTTACTTCAGTTTAGCTGAGTTTAGTTTACTTTACTTTAGTTGTTAACCAGAAGTTTAAAAAAGGATTATGAAAACTTGAAGGGAATTGTCATTATGTTTGTAATTATGGACACATTTTAGCTTAGACAGTGTCTATTTGCTGTTTATGCGGTAGCTATTTACTCGTAAAAAATTAGAGCCCTTCTGGCCTCTCTCTTTCTACCTCCGTTAGTTATATCATTTTTCCATTTCATGTAACATTATCTTTGGTAAATCTTAATCCGATATATAATTTGATACATTGCTTACCAATAGTTTTTTTTTTTTTTTAACATTTTCTCCTTTTATGGACTCCTTATTTGCAGTTATCTCACCAAGCAACTTTTTGTTCCCAAAAAGGTCTCAAAGATACTGTATTCCTGAGTTATTGCATATTAGAGAATATTAATTTGTTCTTTTTATGCCTGAAAAACAATGTCACATGTGACATTACTTTATTGCACTTTATTTTTATTAGGGATCTATCCACCCAGCTCATGATTTTGAATGCTGTTGGAAATAAGTTGGAGGGTGAACTGGTTTTCCCATTTTAGATAATTAGATTTTTCCCCTCCGGGTGCCCACTCTAGACTGGCAACAGATTCAATGTAATTCTTATTCAAATTCCATTTTATTTCTTCAGAAATGGAAACACTGATTCTAAACTTCGTATCAAAATGCACGGGACTGGTCAAAAAAACTTGGAAAGGAAGGACCAAGTTTGAGTCCACCCACTTCTCCATTTCAAAACTTAATACAAAGCTGCGTTAATCAAACAGCACGATGCTGGCCTGCAAACAGACCCATGGACCAATGAAAGAGAATTGAGAATCAGTTAGATACGCGTATGTCTGTTGTCAATTGATTTTTGACAAAGGTGTCAAGACCACGGGGAAAGAGTATATTTTTTTTACCACATGCAAAAAATAAATTTGGACACTGCCTCACATAATATATAAAAACTAACTCAAAAGGATCAAAGGCCTAAATGTTAGTGCCAGGATTACACAACTCTCAGAAGAAAACGAAAGTGCAGATCCTCCTAACTTTGCATTGGGCAGTGGTTTCTTAACTGTGACACTTTAAGCACAAGCAGAGACGACTATGGACACGCTGGACTCCGTCACGTTTAAAGGTTCTGTGCATCGAAAGGAGTCCGCGCGTGAGGGGTTCCCATCCGCTGCTTCCTTTTTCGATGTCAGAGGGCTGAAAACCACCCCCGCAGCTGGCAAGGCACCTGCTTTTGGTACACGTGAGCTATGAAGGGCTCGAAGCCCAGGGGCATGTTTCCCTTTCATGAATGTTCACGACTCCGCCTACAGCTTGTTAAATGTGTGTATTTGGCCACACTGCTCAGCATAAATTCCTGTTCCCGTTGTCCCGCCCTGGAAATCCACATTCTTGCTTCTGGCCCGAGGCTCTGCTTCCCAGCCTGTCCGAATGGCCACCCTCAGGCTTCAACCCTCTATGAGAAATAAAGCTCTCCTTTCCAAATTTATTAATCTCATTAACTTTCAGTTAATTCTTCGATTAACAAACCTATAAAATAAGTATCCTTGTTTGCATTTTGCAGTTAAGGAAATGGATGTTCAAAGAGATCAGGTGAAGTGTTCATTGTCAGAGCAGAAATGAGTGGCCCCATTGGTCTGAGTCTCGGTTCGTCTGATGCAAAGTGATTTCGTTATCCCTGACGCCCGGGCTACCTTGCGGCTCCTCATCGGAGGAGGCGGGCCTGCTACGGACTTGGTCCATCTTTGCATTTCCATAGCATCTGGCAGTGGCTGGCACAGTGTGTTCATTAGGGATAAATAGTCAATAAAAGCCATGGAAGGTGTTTGCCCGTGGGAGTGACATACTGAAGCCAGTTCCGCAGGGAACGTAACCTGTGCTGCTGCTGTCCTGAGGAGCCGGAGCGAGCAGAGGAAAGAGGACTGGGAGGGTCCTGGGCAGCCCTTTAAGCGATGGGGGAGCACATTGGAAACAGGAAGTGATGGAGGCCTAGAACTCACCTGAGGGAAAAGCAGGTCACTGTGTTAGAGTTAACCTACTTGCTGCTCAACCTGTCTCGGTTTATCAAATTACTGGCCGAATTACCCGGCAAGAACCCCTGTTCCCCGCTTGCCTCATTTGGGCCTGGAAGACTGGCAGGAAGCCGCCACCGTGCTGACTTAGGAGGAGTGGGCAGGTCTGCAGAGGGCTCCGGGGGGGCCCGTTACCCACTTGCCAGATGGGGAGCAAACAGTCCCAGCCCAAAAATCATCCCCAGGGAGACCACTGTCCTTAAATGAACATGCTTAAATTGTTTCCACCCAGACAAAGCCTGCGTGCTGCGAGGGATTCCTTTCTCCCTGAAAAGATCTCTGACATCTTAAAGTGCAATTTCCTGTGCAGGAAACACTCTGGAAGGGAGGACCAGGGAAATTTGTTTTTTTGTTTATTGTGTTTTGTTTTGTCCTTTCCCTGAATATTAAATCAGCAGATATTTTTAGCTATTTTTGAGAAGCATGATTTCAAAATAAGTCAGAAGCCTTATGTTGGTGCATTTGGCGTTCGGCTCAGACACAGAATTTCCATTGGCTAAGTACACAGTTGATGCCAATTTCCATGTCGCCTTTTATTGTGACATTAACCTTGGTAGTATAGTGTATGTCATTGCTGAAGAGTCAGAGACAAGGTTAATTTTCAGTCATATTTAATTTAGAAGTTGTAGCACTCACACTATGGAGATGCAGTTTGCTCCTGTTGTACAATAAGAATGTCACAATTTACTTAAAAGTGACAACTCCAGCGGTGAGAACCAGACACGTCCCCTGGCCAGCCGCCATTTGCCCGAGGCATCGTCAGTGTGCGGTAAGGCCTCAGCTCACTCCTCCCGGCACACGGCGAGTTTGTGGCTCTGCGTAGCAGATTCCAGCAGGACAAGGTGACCCTGAGCCCTCCACGCATTTGAAGGAGTTGCTGTGACATATGCAGCCCTAAGGGGTGATGGCAGCCAGTGTCCCTGACGGAGCCCCTCTGCGGGCTCTGTCAGTGCAGCCTGGCAACAGCTGCCCCCACAGAACGCAGACAGATGGCTCGTCTAGTCCCGCCACGAAACCCAGCAGAGATCTGCAAACATACCGTGACGCCACTTCACAAGCAACACGGTCCCTTTGCACTCATGGGGTTGTTCTAGGTTCAGGTGAAATGAGTAGCTGTAGAAGGTTCTGCGCAGGACCGTGCCTGGTACAGTGTGAGGAATGGGCCAGGATAGGCTGGGCTGAGATGATTTGGGAGGCAGCTGACCAGGCGGGACCACAACGGCAAACTTGCCAAGGCCGAGAGCGCTGTGCATCGAAAAAAATGACAGATTTGTAACTTATGGTAAAGTAGGAGGCTTAATGACGGGTTGGACGAGAGGTATGAGGTGGGAGCACCAGGAGGACCTCAGTTAATCCTTCAGCTTCTGGGTAATGATCTTCTTTGCTGGCAGATGAAATGCTGGTGAGGGACCAGGCCGGAGAAACTCCGAGCTCATCTTCCACAGGTGCAGCTCACGGCGCCCACCAGACGGGCAAGAGCAGACGCTGATAGTGTTGTGGAGTTTAGCAGAGAGTCCAAGGCTGGACGTATAGACTTGGGAATTGTCACCGTACAAATAGTAACCGCAGTCTTGGCAATAGCTGAGCTAGGAAGCGGGTGTGGGGGATGGAGGACCCAGGGAACCCTGACGTGTAAGGTGTGGGGAGGAGGAGGATCCGGTGGCGGAACAGTCGGAGGGGGTGGGAATGTGGAAACGAGGACACGGTGCGTTTCAAGGACGGAAGAGCGGACACTGCATCAGAAAAACCCACCACAAGTCCAGTGAGATGGGCACAGAAAATCTGTCCTGGACTTGGCATCATAATAGTGTTGAAAAACCTACATGAGAGCAGATGCAGGTGGAATGCCGGAGAAGAATCCAGAGTGGTGCTTGCTGAGGCAAGAGTAGGACGGTGAAGACAGTCTTGCAGCAGATGTAGAAGCAACATTGCAGAGAATGTTTCATCTTCTTACGGCCGGCAGCGGTGACGGCGCCCAGGCACACTCCCAGGTGCCCTAGCAGGCGGTGCAGGGCAGGACCGAGCCAGCCAAGGGGCTGTGGCCGCGGCTGGCAGGAGCTGACCAGCGACCCTCTGTTCCAGACGTGCAGCTGCGGGAAAGGTGAGGCAGTCGCTGGCTGGGTGGCTGCATCTCCGAGGCTCGCAGGGCAGAGACCCTGTGTTGACCCACGAGGGACACGTGGCTTGATTGAGACATGACTGTGTAGACCACTGAGATGCAGACCACTGAGATACGGAGCTGTCCTCTATTAAGCTCATTCCAGCTCATCTTGAACCTGGAAGTGCAGGACAATTTTAGCAAAACCCCAATATGCTGGGCATGGTTTGGCCTCTAGTGGTGCGTGGTGGTGGAACCGTTACCAAGGGCCTGTGAACTGAGGCCAGTGATCGCTTGGGAGGCAGCTGCTTGTGCATCGGGTGAACATGCAGCTCTAGGGACAGAAGCCGTTCGCTTTTGGCTGTATTTGTAAAGACAGTGCAGGAAAGAGAAAACGTTTTCAGTTTGCAAGCAGAAACGAAAGGACAGAGAAAGTCCAGTAATTCCGTGCCTGTCAAGTTTAAAAAAGCCAGCTGCCTCTGGTCCTCAAATGATAGAAATTATATTGAAAAAGACTTTGAGAGACAGATGCCCAGTGAAATCTTACAACTGATTAAATTTTCTAAGGGAGATGGGAGCAGGGACCTGGGGGACCTGACACATGCAACGGGATGTTTCCAGTGACCCAGACCATGCGGAGGAATGTCATCCTTCATCACGATGCCAACAGTTTTCACTAAAACTATGGAAACCACAATTTAGTCCACGCAACTAGATTTCCTGTGGAAGCTGGTAAAACGTGCATCAGGAATTCCTTTCTTTTTTGCTTTAAGACTTTGTGTTGTGAATCTATACTATTTGCTTATCCATTCTGCTGTGGATGGGCATTTGGAAACACACGTTTGTGGCCTCTCATAAACCCTTTCTTACCATTTTTATTTTCATCTGCTAAGAAGTACATGGAAGGAAGTATTTTACTATTTTCACAATTCTAGTTTCCCCTGTTAGAAGGCCAAGAATGACTTGCTGTACATTTTTATGTTTATTTTCATGACAAGTAGTTTGCAAGAAAGAAATTTACAACAGGCAGAAGAAAAATCGTTGAGAAACAGATTCAGGGTGAGCATTTAATAAACACTCATCTCCATTCGCGCTTTATACTGAGCTGTGGGAATTTGCAGTTTGGGACAGTTTTCATGGGTTTGAAGGTAAATAAATTATATTTTTAAAAGATGTTTTGAAACTGTTGGAGTTTAAAAATGACAACGGAATGTATTTTCAGAGTTCTAGATGATGAGGGAAATTTAAAACAATTTGATTTTTTTACTCAAACCTTAATTAGAAGTCTCTCATTTCTTAAGACCCCTCAACTATCCTATGACGTATGAGTTTCTTTTCCTCAAAAGTGTAACTGTCTCCTCTTCCATTTCTGTACAGGGAGAGGTTCCTGCACACCAGGCGCTGTGGCAGGTGGGGACACAGTGCACCGAGCAACGAGGGAGGAAGGAGCCCTGGTGCCGAGCTGCGTTACTGTTTCTAACCTGCGTTGCTCCCTGTGCTAGCGCGGTGGCCCCCGTCACGACATCGCACTAGAAAACACTCCCCAAAAATCTAACTGGGAAAATACACACCTTATCATTATTTAAAAAACTCCAGCCATCACAGATCATTAAAATTATAAGACTTAATGGGATCTTGGGAGATTACAATGGAAATAAGCCTTCTTAAAAAGATGTGAAGGGAAGCATAATCTGCCAGCTTCTTTGGTAACAGATCTTTAAACACTAAATCATCATAATTATCAACATTATATAATCTTTTAAAAAACTGGCTCCCTGTACGCGTGGGTCATGGGCACGAGAAAACAGCGCACGCGGAATGACCCCGCCCGGGCAGGCAGCCTGGACGAGGAGCCCGGAACCTCCTCAAACCACGCGAAAAGCAGGAAGGCTGTGTACTTGTGTTGATGTAATTAAATTAATTTTTAAGACAAATGGTGGAATGTATTTTAAGTGTTTCTTTTTAAGAGGCCATTTAGGAATGATAGCAGAGAAAATAATGGAAGACATGCAGAGGATCTTTCTCCCCCTAATTTTTTTGCGTGTGTGTCTCTCGCTTAAAATCAGCATTTAGGCGATTGGAGAGTGACGTTCCTGAGTCGCTGTGGTCTAGAAGTCTGCGCAGAAGCGTTCCACGTGTTCACTTTTGTAGACACTGCACAGAGCTATTTCCAGTCTGCGCTATAAATAAAGGTGAATTACAGAGTCCCCAGAGTCGGCGCCGATCCGGCAGAGAGAAAAGCAGAGGCTGCAGAGAGCACAGGGCGCCGTGTGGACGGGGAAGAACGGCGTCGGTGTGGACGGGGAAGAACAGCCTCAGTGCTTCCCGGCAGGTTCTCTGGGCCTCTCGGCACCTGACGGGGGAGTGGCGCTGAGGTGAGACTCAGGTCCCTGCTCCTCACTGGTGCCAGCGTGTGGCTTCACTCTTCACCTATCTGTCGTTTTCCTTACAGGTAAAGCTGGGATGATAGCTGTTTTAAGCAGGAAGGCTCTTAAAATAATCCGTATATAGTTCTTGGGACTGCACCTGGCATGTGATACGGGCACACGTAAGTTAACCACTGTCGTTTAAACTGTGCTCAGACCGAAAGGATGCTCCGAGACCAAGTCTGGTACCCTAGCCGGACACTCAACAAGCCAGATAAGCAGACCCCCAGGAGCTCAGGGTCCTCGCCCACTGATTTCAGGGGTACAAGCAGTCACTGTTCTGGGGAAGTGCTGGGAGGTCCAAGGGTGCCCCCCAGGACGTGCCCTGGCCAGACTCAACACAGAGCTCTGAGCTGCAGCGTGTGGTGGTCACTTACACGAAGGGACCTGTTTTAGTCACAAAACTCTCCTGTTTCTACCCGATGATTGCACAACTGATGGGGGCATGTTCACAGAGCCATGCCACGCAGAGTCACTAATTCCGCACTCGTTGACTGTGAGCAGTCCCTGTCGGACAAGGCGCAATTGTCTGCTCGAGCTGCCGTGGCAAAATATCGTAGGCTGCGTGGTGTAAACAACAGAAATTTACTTTACTGAGCTCCGGAGACTGGGATAGGAGTCCTGAGAGGATTAAATGAGATAATACACATAAAACACTCTGCATAGTGGCCACGGTGACTGCCATGCTTTGGTGTTGGTGAAATTGTCCTTTCGACGTCCTTCAGAAACGCTGGGGACTCTCCCCACACACAGCGTCACTCTGGGCCACACACAGAGCATCGCACAAACAAGACGCTGACCCCGTCCGGGCCTCATGGGACTTGCAGTCCAGGGGAGGAGACGGACTCGCAGCGAGCACATAAAGAAACGTGTCGTCTCAAATGCGGGCTGGGGCCTAGATGGAAAAACCTGGGTGGAAAGGAAGGACGGAGATTTCCCTGGAGTTGCGATGCGGGAAGGCGCGGCCGGCGGTCACGGTGGGCTGAGGCTGGGGCGAAGGGCTCGAGCGTGTGCAGAGCGCAGGCTGAGCTTCCGCCGACAGCAGGAGAAGAGCTTGTCACATTTAGGAAGCTTCTCTGCGCGTTGGGAGGCCGAGGAGCAGGAGGGAAAACGACTCGAAACGAAGCTGAAGCGGCAGAGGCCGGGCTGTCCGCGCCCTCGCAGACCAGGTCCGAAACTTTGCCCTTCTATAAACACTGAGTGCAAGCGTCTTTCTTATAAAAAGTATTTTTTTCCTTCGGGTAAATACCCAGTAGTGAGATTGCTGGATCAAATAGTCCATCTTTAGTTCTTTGCGGTATCTCCACACTAGTTTCCACAGAGGCTGCACTGGTTTGCAGTCCCCCCAGGAGTGCATGAGTATGGGAACCACCCAAGTGCCCACCAATACCTGAGTGAATTAGTAAAATGTGGTGTGTGTATACCGTCGATTACACTCAGCCGATACAAAAATGGTGATCTAGTATCTTTTGGAACAACTTGGATGGAACTGGAGACCATTCTTCTAAGTGAAGTATGGCAAGAACGGGAAAAACCCACCACATGTGCTCGATACCAAATTGGAACTAATGGATCAACACTCGTGTGCACAGACGGAGGTAAAACTCAACGGAACTCAAGCAGGTGGGAGGGGGAGGAGGGGAGGGGTGAATTCACACCTAACGGATACAGTGCGCGCCATCTGGGTGATTGACACACTTACAACTTTGGTTCAAACTGCACAAAAGCAAATTATATAACCAAAATGTGCATACCCCCGTGACATTCTGAAATTAATAAAAAACCAACTTTGCCCTTTGTCTGAGGGAGATAAGAGGAAGCTGAGGGCCGTCATGATTGGAAGTGACGTCTGGAAGAGACGTGGAAGTCCATGTGGGAGACAGCGGCAGGGACCGGCACGGTGTTGTGGAGACGTCAGCTGTCGACAGGTCCAAAGGCTTTGTCAGGGGCCGAATGCAGCCATTTCCTGAAATTTCAATGACCGTTACTGCTCCTGTATGGGTTGTTGTACAACTTTGGATTTCACTGCATGCAATTTTGATAAAAAAATATTTTCCTTTAGTTCTCCGGTCTTTTGTATGATGCTTCAAGGGGGCTTTCCCTACCAAATCTTAATCAAAATTCACCTGCGTTCTTCTCCAGGACTGTTATATTTTTAGCTGATCTGCATTTACAATTTTAGCATTCTTGAATTCATTTTGTTTAAAAATAAGATATAAGAATGTAACTTTATATTTTTTAAGTTATTGTCCTAACATTATTTATTGAACAATCTGTCACTAATGATTTATAATAAAACATTCACTTCTTAAGATCTCTGGATTTTGTGCAAGTCCAGGTGTTCACTTAAATGAGTATCGATATTCTGCGATATATGGTGAGGTGATACTATTTGGAGAATGCAGTTTTGAATAACAGCTTCAAATAAAATGAAAACTGCGACATATTTGCAGTTAGTCAGGCTGCATGACAATCCTGTGACTCTGTTCCTTGCAAACTTCTGCCCGCAGCGTGAGCCCACTGTCCAGGCTGCCTTGTTGGAACATCATTCATCGCCTGGTCTCGTGTTTGGCAATTATATATTATTTTGAATTGTTAGTCAACTTTTCATACGTGTTTGTTCCACTTCACCAACTCTCCAGATACTCACCCATTTGTATCATGTCCCCGCCTTGCGTCCTGTGGTCAGGGAGAAGAGAACGTCAAGAACAGGGAGGAGTGAGCACAAACACGACCGTGATCATTTGAGCTTTGTCTGTTTGCTACAACTCTGACATGATTGGAGTAGCTAGTCTAACGTGAGCCTCTTCAATCGGCTAATACCTGTTTTGCTATTATGTGCACAGGGTTCCTCCGGCGTAATCGTGCACTCCAGAAAGCCTCACAGCTGTCGCCTTGCTCTTTTGCAAATGTGAAAAATTGTCTTGTTGCAAGCTCCGAGTCATTCCCTGTAGAGCCTCTTCCAACACTTTGCATCTATTTGTCTATTCAACGGTGTTTTGTTTGTATGCCTGGGGTGTGCCAGAAGCAGTGATGGGCCCTGATCACACAAGGTGCGTGGGACACCAGGAAGTGTGCCCTCACGGCAGAGATGAGCATGTAAACAAACTAACAGCACTAACTGGAAACAGACATGCGCGGAAACAGCACTACGACCCAGAAGCAGAAAGCGTTAATACGCACTGCAGGACGCAAAGCTTGAGTCCGACTTCATGTTGCTGCCTGAGCGGGACTGAGAACTGATGGCGATGAGGTCACTTGCTTTTTGTGTACTCTACTTAGGTTCCCAAGTGTGGATTCTCAGGAGTTTGAATTAAATTTGGTAATTCTAAGTGGGGTATTTGGAAAGAGTTTTTATTACAGTGGCAAAGGTTTTGCTGTTTTTCTCATGTGAATTTCTCTTTTCCAGAGTTAATTGGGAAAAACGCTTTTGAAAACTTTAAAGCGCAATGAGGCCGATTCGGTGCCGTGTACGACACTAACAGGGTCTCACTAATTATGCAGCGTGAGGAGGGGAGGGGTGAGTATTAGGTATATTTCCACAAAAATAAGAAAAATTACCGCTCTGCCTTTCATCTCTGTGGCGCGGTCATCATCGCCCAGATCTGAGCGTGGGAACGTGGTGGGCAGGGGCGCCAGCCCCTCCCGGAGCCCCAGGCATGAGCGCTCCAGGTCCGTGACCCGGAGAACGACACCTGGAGGAGTAGCTGTCACCAGGAACCAATCTCCTGTGAAATTGCTCAGGCCACCTCCGCACAGAATTGCTTTTGATAAAATGCAAAGTTGCTATCAATACTTTTCAATCAAAAGCTGAAAGGCTTTTTTATTCAACTGTTTTCCTGAAAAATAAAAATGTTCTCATGTGTGACTTCGCATTAAAACAGAATAGTCATGGCACTGTTCCTGTTTGCACAGTGGATGCTGCTCATTGCAGGCAGTTGATTCATTTGAAGGAATAAAATAATGACAGAAATGTGGGGAAATACTATGGGGGATTAGCCAAAGAAGGCTTCAGAGGTCATACGATTAAAGTCTTTCATTTTTTAGATGAAGAAAATGGCACCCGGAGAGGTTAAGAAAGTTGTCTGGGGCCACAGAACCTGCAGGTCATCGGCAGAGCTAGGATCGCTCCATGCATTGTTCCCACACGTAATTTTTTGGGTAAAATCAGCTTATCAAACTCTACTAACAGAAAGGAAAATTTCTTCATTGATATGGCCTCCCTCTATTAATTAGTTCACTGTGACAACATTGGCTTCTCCAATGTAACCAAAAAATTAATAGAATTAGAATGTCATTAAATCCTCCTTAGATGGCTATTCTTAGTTTTTAGATAAATTATTTAGATATTTGTAATTATGTGGAGAATAATATATTGCGCTAAGTCAGATAAATTGGACGACTTAGAAAGAGGGATTGCTGCTTTAATAGTCAATACTGATTGCATTTTTTTTCTCATTTTCCTTGTAAAATAAGTATTACCTCACAAAAATGGCTGGGTACTTGAAATGCTATTCATACAAAAAGCTAATAGAAATCTTGGTGTCCAAGACCAGGAGGAGTGCTGGCTATCTCTACTAGCCAGATTGATCAACAAAGCACCCAGGCTTTCCTTCCGGTTGCTGTCCTGGTCTTGTTTCCTGAAGCAGGGACCGTCCGAGATACGAGGGGAGATGTCTGTCCCTCTGCCACGATGTCTGCAGAGGCTCAGGGTTCCCACCAGCTGGAAAGGTGAGTCGTCTCAGTTAGCAGGATGCTCTCTCTCCTATCTGGATCATGCCACCATCCGTGCCACTCAGGGACAGTAAATCCTGAAACTGACTGAACAGGACAGCAGAAGGAAATCTCAAGAATCTTTCGTTAAAAGTTTTAGGAAACTGGAATCCTTGATAGAATGTAAGAAGACCTCGACTGCAGGAGAAAAGCACGAGAAATGGGTGGCTGAGTTAAAAAAGGCAATCTGGTTACCTGGAGAGGTGAGAGGAGCAGAAGGACTGGAGGAAAACAACACTATCGGTCAGAGGATTAACGTGTTGGGTGCACGTCATGCTCCAGATGTCGGATGTGCAGAAGAAATCTTAGGAACCCTCACAAAATGACAAGAAGTTAAAAATTAAACTCTGAGAGCAAGACGATACATGTGGCAATTGGAGTGTGGAAAGCTAACAGAGCGCCCCCCAGGAGAAATGAGAACCAACAGAACAGAAACAATTATCTAAGAAATAATAGAAAAATTTCCTGATGCAAAGAAAACCTGGGAATCAAATGGGTTTCATATAGTCCAGGGGATTTCAATAAAATAAAACTGATGCCTAGACACACTGAAAATTTACGTAAGGAAATAAATAGTAGGAAAAACTTATGTAAGTTTCCAGGTTGGAGCACAGGTTACCTGTGAAGGTACGAAGAGCACGCTGGCCTCAGCTTATCCTGTGCAACACTAACTTCCAGGACAAGGCAGAGAAAGCCCACCAGGATCTTGGAAGGAAACAGCTGTGCACCGTAATCTTGGTATCTCACCTTACATTATCTCAGTATTTTATTTTTGCATATGCCTGAAGCCCCCATAAAGGCATTTATGAAACAGGTAAGAGCTGGAAAATATTACACACATACTTACCTGTAACAGGAATGCTTTTTCTAGGAAGCAATAATATACATATATCAGAAGCCCCATTTTTTACCCACTTTTTGGTTCATCATTTACCCTAAAAATTTAATCATGTATATGGACAAGCTCTACTGCTATGAGGTTAATATGGTGTGTCTATTTATAGCAAAACTATAAAACCATTAATAGTACCATGGGAATGAGAACATTAATTACAACACATGTATAAGATGCTTTTCAAATACTCTATTGCAAGAGAATATTTAATAACGTAGGAACTTGGTGACAATGGTTGTAGTTATTTCCTGCTGTCGTTAGGTGTTGGGGCGGCCCCTGAAGGAGGCAAGCAAGTCTTGGCTTCATAGTCCCTACCATGCAGGGATTCTATGGACAGCAATAGCCATTTGCATAAAATAGTAAATTTTTTGAAAGTACATCTCTTTTTCTGTGTGTGTCAGTATATATGCACACGCATACTGATTGTAACCATATTTGTTATATATACATAATAGATACATATTTTTAAAAGGCCAAGGGTAGGAAATTGTGGAACATTTTTATGTTCCTTTTTGTGCTTTTTTGCATTTTCCAAAAATAATTAATAGGTAATAATTACCTAATCAGAAAAGCATCATATCTATTCCTTTTTAAAAACAGGAAGCAAATTCAGAAGCACAATTTTATTTTGCTGCATGGTAGCCTACATTTCTCCTTATGTCTCTGCATAGCTTTGTCTCCATTTGAAATTAACAAAAAATAATTAGATACATACATATGCATATATACATAGAAAGACCTGTAATCCAGATACTTTAATTTCTTCAGCATAAAGGTGCCACGCTTCCACTCAGTGTACAAGTAACAGTGAGCCAAGCCCCCTTCCTGCTGGACCCCGAGGTGCCAGGTCTGTCCTCCCTCAGTCCTCTCCTCCTTCCTTCTAACTACATTTCTTTTGCCAACTAGTCCAGGGAATTTTCTCAAGATTTTCTTCTATTTTTTCTTTCCTATTTATTTATTTACTATTTCATTTCAGGATATTATGGGGATGCACACATTTTGGTGTCTCTGTATTTGAAGCCTGTGACAGGTACAGATGGCAGCAAAACCGCCCAAGCTCTCAATGGAGCTGAGCGCCAGGAGCCTGCCCCGGTCCGGGAGGGTTTAGGAGGCTCACTCTCTCTCTGCAGCACGTTCAGAGGGTTCTTGCTGGGAATCTGGTGGGGACGCCTGTCTGGGCCCCTGGGGAGTGGTGTGCTCCCCCTCCCTGCCACCCCCTGGCCATGTGACGTGGCTGCTTCTGTGGCATGCTGGGGCTTCAGTTTACTAGAAAAATAAGGGGGTTATTTCCAAATTTCTTTAGAGCTTTAACATGGAAGGGTTGTATGATTTATTCACTGGAAGAAAAATAAAATTCTCAGAATAGGGGTGCCCTAAATATTGCTTTATTATTTAATTCATTTTTTGACAAATGCACTTTAATATTTAATTTTGCTCTAATAACATGTAATCATTATTTGATAGTCCAAGACAAAAGGAAAAGCCTGGTTTTCACCAACGCAACGAGCTGTACCGAACTTCTAAATTCCCTTCCCTGTAGCACTTGGCGTTATTGGCTTTGTTTAAAATTTGATAGCAGCCTCTGCGGAGTATCCGTGTTTTTTATTATTCTCCTCTTCATTTAAGAACTTCATCCCTGTACCCACAGGCAGATACCTATCTGATCACTTTATGAATAAAAGCTAGATTAAAATGCAAATAAACTGTGTCCAAACCCCTCTGGATATGGTCGTTTGCATAATTGTGAAATTCTAATATATTTTACCGATTCTATTTTACATCTTAAATTTTCACAGTTGCTTTGGATGAATGTTCCTTTATGGCGTCCAGCATTCCTCGGAGTTTTGCAAATTGAAGCAACTTAGTTTTATTTTGTAGACGATGAGACAACGGTGCAGAGGAAACTTAATTACCAAAGTGTTTGTGAATAAAGTATCAATTTGTCCCCAGGAGATTTTTAGAGTATTTTAATTTGCTGTGTTTTTTTTTTTTTTTTTAACTACTTTTGTCATTCCTGGAAGTTTTTCCTCCATGGCTCGGGTGTCTGTTGGGTTGGTTTCTCCTCTTTCCAGGGGCCTGACGGCCTTTGTCGTAGAGGCGAGGCCAGGTTTTCTACTCCTGCAATCTGCAGCCCTTTAGAAAAGATAAAGAAGTAAAACAAGGAACGAGGATTTATGTTCACTCCTCTCTCCTGTCTCCCTTCCTCCGCCCGCTCCTCCTCCGTATTCTTGCAGAGAAATTTCACCAGAAGTATGTTTACTTAAATGTGCGTCTGCCCCTCAGGCACCTAAGGAATTTCGTTTCTCAGTATGCGATAGAAAAGCAGGAATAGCATGCTTATGCACAGAACACTAAGTCCCAAACCCCAAGTCAATTTCCAAACGACATCGGCGTTGCGGGTTTCTGGGAAGGTGTCACACGGGATTCCTCCTGGGAGAGGCCTTTTTCTAGCGGGTCCACCCGCCACTGCAATACAGCTAATATAAAGTGACGTAATGAACTCGTGTTTTGGAGGATTTTCCTCCCATGCGCCATAGAGCACTATAATACAGAGACTCCAGTCGATACGAGGTGAATATGAATCTCTGACTTGAGATTCTACAAACGGTAGCAAGAAAAATGAGCCCCGCCCGGTGAGTCCTGCAGCCTGGGGGCTGGT
>RJWJ010030335.1:0-19991 GCA_004363605.1 Indri indri | reverse complement strand
AAAAAGCACAGGCAACAAAAACAAAAATAGACAATGAGACTTAACTACAAAGCTTCTGCACAGCAAAAATAAATAAATACATAAATAATCAACAGAGTGAACAGACAACCTGCAGAATGGGAGAAAGTATAATAGTTGCCAACTATTCATCCTATAGGCAACTAATATCCAGAATCTACAAGGAACTCAAACAACTCAACAAAAATTCCCATTAAAAAGTGAGCAAAGCATTTGAATAGAAATTTTTCAAAAGAAAATGCACAAATGGCCAAGAGGTATATAAAAAGAATGATCAACTTCACTAATAATCAGAAAAATGCAAGTTAAAACCACAGTAAGATATCATCTTGCCTCAACCAGAATGGCTATTAATAAAAAGACAAAAATAACCAGTGTTGGCCAGGATGTGGAGAAAAGGAATGCTTATACACTGTTGGTGGGAATGTATTATAAATTAGTACAACCTCTATGGAAAATAGTACGGAGATTTTTTAAAGAACTAAAAATAGAACTACCATTTGATCGAGCAATCCCACTACTAGATATCTAGCCAAAGAAAAAGAAATCAATATATCAAAAAGATACTTGCACGCAAATGTTTATTGCAACACTATTCACAATAGCAAAGATATGGAATCAAGGTAAGTGCCCATCGGTGGTTGACTAGATAAAATATATGTGGTATATATACACAATTGCATGCTATGCAGCTATAAAAAAAATAAAATCATGTCTTTGGCAGCAACATGGATGAAACTCAAGGTCATTATCTTAAGTGAAACAAGCCAGACATGAAAGACAAATACAGTATGTTCTCACTATGAATTTGGTGCCCAAAAAATGTATACACATGGATGTAGAGAGTGGAATGATAGATAATGAGTTTCAGAAGGATGCGAGGGCAGGTAGGGGTTGGATGGTGAGAAATTACTTAATGGGTATAATCTACATTATTTAGGTAATGAATATCCTAAAAGCCCTGACTTGACCATTATACCATCTATGCATATAACAAAACTATACTAGTACCCCATAAATTTATATAAATAAAAAACATCTACAGAAAATCCTTGATTTGAACTCACAATGAATGATAAATTATTCTAAGTGCTTTGTATGTATCAATTCATTTCATGCTACACTATCCCCCTTCTCTAGATCAGGAAACTGATGCAGAAAGGTAAAGTGACTTGCTAAAGATCAAACGGTTATTAAATTGTAGAACTGGTATTTACATCCAGAGAGTCTGGCTTCAGAGTCTAAGCTCTTATAACAAATAGAGAATAGAATTGAGTGCCTGGAATCCTAATTAATGTCATTAATAAATGTTACAGAGCCTCCTTCTTCCTTTCCCATTCCCTATGTCAGGATAGGGACCATGTTTTACTCAACTCTATAGCTTTGGCACACAGCACCATGCCTGGCACATAGGTAGGAGTGTGCTAGAATTGGTTTGCACTGGTTTTCAAAAGCCAGTTGTGCACATCTCTTTCCAACACCACGTTCAGTGATGTCACATTGGTAGCTTGAAATTAATTATGTGAAAGTATTATATCACAGCAATAGGCCAGTGCCAAAATGAGTCCTGAACCTCCTAATTCATCTGCTAAGGTCATCAAATTACGTTCTTTTTTGTTTAAACTAGTTTGAGTTGGGATTACATCATTTGTAATCCAAAGAGGTCAGCCTAAGGAATCCGTTATGTCAGATATTCTCAGAAAGACTAAGGATGAGGAAATGTGCCATCCAGCACTATTTCACAAAATTACTGCTTTAGAGAGAATTCATGGAAGATTATGATAAGTATGTGGCCTTAATTATTATGGGAGTAGAGGACATTTGTTCTAAAAGTTCTGCTTTACCTGTTTATTTAAATACTCATATCTGCTGTCCCATATTCTTAGCACAAAATCTGAAGTAAGCAGGGGAGAATTGAGCACATAAGATTTTTTTGGGTTTTATTTTTGTTTTTTTCAGAATATTATGGGGATACAAACATTTTGGTTACATATAATGCCTTTGCCTCACCCAAGCCAGGGCTACAAGTGGAGCACATAGGTTTTTAATCTGAGAATTTAACTACTGGTCACTGTAGGTATGACATATTTTATAGATATGAACAGTTAATTGCCAAATAGAGGCTATTGCTACCATTGTTGCTCCTATTATGGCTCTAGCAGCTGAACTAATTTTCTATTTGCCAAAGAATGTGGCAACAAAATAAAACAAAACAAAGAATTTCCCCTTTCTTTTGCAGATGGTAATGTGGGTGGTCACAAGAACTCATAAGATTTTGCTTAGTTTGTATGACTCCACCTTTATAAGTTCTTTTGTAACAATGCTTTATACTTGCATTATATTTTATATTTTTCAAAGTACAAAGTTTTAAAAATATACTATTTCTTTGAGCCTCATAATACCCATAGTAAAGAAAGACAGATACACGGAAGTTAACTGACCTGTTCAACATCACAGACACACAATGGTAGAGATGGAAACATAATTCAGATCTATACTGTCCACCATTGGTCTTACACTATCATGAGCTGCTGGTAGGTTTCAGAACTTGTTCCTGTGGGTGGTCCACATTGGTCTTTCAGGTATTTGAGAAACTAATCAAAATGAACAGCTGATTCAAAAAAGAAAACAGCAGCATTTTTCTCTTTCACATTTGAATCTACAGTAAAATGCATAAAAACTAGGCAGGACTGGAGAAACTGAGAAATGGCAGTTTAAGTACCACAAACGCCTCCCTAAGTTTATCTAAGGAAAAGAACTACAAGAGTTTATCTTTTTTGCCCATGATGGTATTAAATTATGTTCAGCCCAAAGCCACCTCCTTAAATATTTTAAGTTCAGCTTAAAGGTTTCTCCATACATAATGAACTGTAACCCAACTTGATGTGTAAACAGGTTGTAACCTACTCTCATAACAAGCAGACAAGTCTCAGCCAATCATAGCAGCTGAACTTCAATCAACCACAGGCAGCCAACTGTTCAAACAGGTTCAAATAAGGTAACCACCCAGCTGTAACCAATGCAGCTGTTTCTGTACTACGTTTCCATTTTCTGTACATTACCTTCCTTCTTCTGTCCATAAATGTTATCCAACCATGTGGCAGCCCTAGAGTCATTCTGAAACTATTCTGGTTCTAGGGGCTGCCCAGTTGGCAAATCGTTCTTTGCTCACTAAACTCTGTTAAATCTAATTTGTCTTAAGTTTTTCTTTCAACAGTGGGAAACAGATATAAGTAGATGGCCTAGAAAATCCTTAGCCTTGACAAGAAGATTTTAGAAAATTAGATCATTTATACCTAAAAAGTCTTAAACCAAATCAGAAGGATAACCAGGATATAGCACATGTGTCCTACTAGGACACTTGTTCCTATAACCAATATTTATTGAACACTGAGTATGTGCTAGGCACCACGTCCAGTGCTGAGAAGAGTTTAAAAATGTGTAAGATGGAGAGTTTCTCCTTATTATTAATTAAGATATGGCCATAAACAACAGGATTCTAAGTGAGAGTGAGTTGATCTGTTGGTAATATCCACTGAAAAGTCTGAGTCTTAGTTTCTTGATTGTGAAAGAGAAGAGAACACAAGAGGTTTAGGGAGAAAACAAGCAACTAATTGCCATTCAATGTTGATCAGAAAATATAAATTCTTTTAATTAGGGCTTAAAATTTCTTGATTCTAGTTCTTTAATCCTTTGTTATACCTGGAGACCATCTGTGTTAGCCTTTCTTTCCCCCCAACTAAATTCAGTATCTGGTGACTAATCCATGTCCAACAATCATTAAAGATTAAAAACAAACAAACAAACAAAAACAAATCAGAAGAGACTACAACTGACAGCCATGCAAGTCAGAGGCTTTCAGGCCTACTGTGTGCAAAGGCACTCACAAAGGGTAAGCAGTAACTGGACGTCCTTGGTATATCTGTACGTGTCCTGGAAGTATATTGAGGGATCCCTGGAACAAGAATTCCCACTAAAATAACATTTAGCATTTTCAAGGGCATAGGTAGATATCTTCCTTTACAGAAGTGTATAAGAAAAAGGCCACTCAAGCTGACAAAATTAAACAGAGTGATAGGATGAAGTATTGGGATACTGAGCAAATGGACACTCCGTTACCCCCATTTTTATTAAGGTAAAATGCACATAACATAAAATTTACCATCTTAACCATTTTTAAGTGTTCAATTCAGTGACATTACATACATTAGCATTGTTGTGCAACCATCAACAGCATCCATATACAGAATTCTTTTCAAACCAAAACTCTATACTCATTAAATAGTAACTCCTCATTTCCCTCTACCTCCAGCCCCTGGCAACCCTCACTCTACCTTCCATCTCTATGAATTTGACTACTCTAGGTACCTCATATAAGTGGAATCATATAGTATTACATTTGTCTTTGCACAACTAGCTTATTTTACTTAGCATAATGTCCTCAAGGTTCGTCCATGTTGTAGCATGTGTTAGAATTCTTTTCCTTTCTAAGACTGAATAATATTCTATTATATGTATATAACATTTTCTTTATCCATTCATCCATCAATGAGCATTTTCATTGCCTCAATTTCTTGGCTATTGTGAATGATGCTACAATGAACATGGGTGTACAAATATCTCGCTGAGACACTGCTTTCAATTCTTTGGAGTATTACCCAGAAGTAGAATTGTAGGGTCATATAATAAATCTATTTTGAATTTTGGGGGGAACTGCCATACTATTTTCAATAGTGGCTGTACCATTTTACATTTCCACCAACAGTGCACAAGAATTCCAATTTCTCTTCATCTTCACCAGCAGTTAATTTTGTGATAGTAGTCATTCTAATGTGGGAGATGGTATCTCATTGTTTTCATTTTCATTTCCCTAATAATTAGTGTTGTTGAGCATCATTTCATATGTTTGTTGGCCATTTGTATATCTTCTTTGGAGAAATATCCATTCAAGTTGTTAGAGTAGGAGACTAGGAGACAGAGCTGAGACTAGATGCAGAGACTTGAATATCTGGTGCAGGTGTTAAAATAAATAGCTCTAGAAGCTAACTAGAGGGGCTGATAACCACAAGCAAGAACCACTCTTAACTGACTTGTCATCAATCTCTATCAGATTACATGAACTTCGGCTAATTATAATATCATTTACATAGTGGTTTTAAAATTTCTTCATGCTTGAAATCGCTATGACAGTTCTGAAACAATCATATACAGTATGAAAATGGAAGAGAACCCAATGGTAGGAGTTACTACCCAAATTTATAGTAAAAGCGAACCCCTTCACCTGTAATATTCCTCCCTCAATTAGTAAGACTACAAAAGATTAAAACCACTTCCTCTCAGTGCAGCTGCTCTCTTTCAAGCCTGCCCGCTCTCTTCCCTGACAGTGTACTTTCACTTTCAATAAAAGCTGCTGCTTACTTGGCATCCTGATATTCTTTTCATGATGAACACAAAGAACTTGGAAAAACCTGCACTCAGAGGCTGTTAACAAAGTCCTTTGCTTATTTTCCTATCAGGTTTTTTTTTTCTTCTTTTTGA
The DNA here is from genome assembly GCA_004363605.1 of Indri indri. NCBI lineage: Eukaryota > Metazoa > Chordata > Mammalia > Primates > Indriidae > Indri > Indri indri. The sequence goes on along the minus strand of RJWJ010030335.1, from coordinate 14,435 downwards.
GTTTTAAGAGTTCTCTCTATATATTGGATATTAACCCCTTATCAGATATATAATTTGCTAATATTTTCTCCAATTCTGTAGGTTGCCTTTTCACTATTTTGAATGTGTCCTTTGATGAGGAAGTGTTTTGCATTGTCACGAAGTCCAGTTTGTCTATTTTTTATTGTTGCTTGTGCCTTTGGTATCATATCCAAGAAATCATTGCCAAATCCAATGTTATACAGCTTTTCCCGTATGTTTTCTTTTATGAGAAGTTTTCATAGTTTTAAGTCTTATGTTTAGGTCTTTGATCCATTTTGCATTAATTTTTGTGTATAATATTAGGTAAGAATACAAATTCATTTTTTTTTTACAAGGGGATATTCAGTCGCCCAGCATTATTTGTTGAAAAGACTGTCCATTGCCCATTGAATAGTCTTTACACCCTTGTCAAAAATTATTTGACCATATATGTGAGTGTTTATATCTGGGCTTTCTATTCTAGTCCATTGGTATATATGTCTCCCTTTATGCTGTGCCACACTGTTTTGATTACCATAGCTTTGTATAAGCTTTGAAATCAGGAAATATTCTTTTTTTTCTTTTTTTTTAAATTTCTGCATATTATGGGGATACAAATGTTTAGGTTACATTGCCCTTGCCCCCCACCCCAGGTAGAGCTTCAAGCGTGTCCATCCCCCAGATGGTGCACATCGCACTCATTACGTATGTATATACCCATCCCCTCTTCCCCCCTCCCATCTGCCGGATGCCCAATAAGTGTTATTCCTATATACACACTTAGGTGTTGATCAATGAAACCAATTTGCTGGTGAGTACATGTGGTGCTCATTTTTCCATTCTTGGGATACTTCACTTAGTAGAACAGGTTCCAGCTCTATCCAGGAAAATACAAGAGGTGTTATATCACCATTGTTTCTTATAGCTGAATAGTACTCCGTGGTATACATATACCACATTTTATTAATCCGTTCATGTATTGGTGGGCACTTGGGTTGTTTCCACATCTTTGCAATTGTGCATTGTGCTGCTATAAACATGTGAGTGCAGATGTCTTTTTTATAGAATGTCTTTTGTTGTTTTGGGTAGATGCCCAGTAATGGGATTGCTGGATCAAATGGTAGATCTACTTGTATCTCTTTAAGATATCTCCATATTGCTTTCCACAGAGGTTGCACTAGTTTGCAGTCCCACCAGCAGTGTATGAGTGTTCCTATCTCTCTGCATCCATGCCAAGGAAATGTGAGTCTTCTACTTTGTTCTTCTTTTTCAAGATTGTTTTAGTTATTCCGGGTCTCTTGAAATTCCATATAAATTTTGAGATGGGTTTTTACACTTTGCAAAGAACAGTGCTGGGATTTTGATAAAGATTGCATTAAATCTATTATCCCTTTGGGCAGTCTTGACTTTCTAACAATATTACAATATTAACTCTTCCAATAAATGAATTGGGCTATCTTTCCATTTATTTTAAGTCTTCTTTAATTTCTTTTAGTAATGCTTTGTACTTTTTACTGTACAATCCTTTTACCTCCTTGGTTAAGTTAATTCCTAAGTATAGTATTATTTTTGATGCTATGGTAAATAAAATTTTCTCAGTTTCCTTTTCAGAAACTATTAGTGTAAAGAAATACAACTAATTTTTTGTGTGTTGATTTTGCATCCCGCTAATTTGCTGAATTTCTTCATTCTAACAGGTTGCTTGAGGAATCTTTATGGTGTCCTACATATGAGATCACATCTTCTGCAAACAGCAATAATTTTGCTTCTTTCTTTCCAGTTGGATGATTTTATTTATTTATTTTTTCTTGCCTAACTGCTTGGCTAGGACTTCCAGTAATATGTTGAACAGAAGTGTCTGGACCATGAAAACATGAAAAGATCAGAACAATGATGTAAGAGGATGATTTTGGATGGCCTTATTTTGCCATATGAATGTATGAACAAGATAAAATATACTGGAAAGATAGGTAATCACTGAAATGCAAAGAAAATACACAGAGTAGAACATTAGAATGGATATTAAACCTAATGTTTTATGTATACTTCCTGTGCTCTAAACATTGTACTAAGCTATTTATACAAACTATTTCATTTAATCTTCACAATAACCCCATGAGATAGATATAATATTCTTCATTTTACATATGAGGAAATAAAATGCCACATACTATTAAGTGAAGGATCCAAGACCCCAAATCAGGTCTACCTGTAGCCAAAACCCAGTATGTTCAACTCTATAGTGGCAGATGGGAGATGGAAGACATAATCCCAACTCTTCTATCACCATATTGTGTGATTTTGTGCACATAATCTCACCTGTCTGGAATTCAGTTTCTTTATTTGTAAAATATAGGGATTAGATTCAAGGACTTCTAAGTTCTCCATTTAGCTTTGACATCCTAACACTATGATGCTCAAATTGCCGTTTGTTTCCTAATAGGTTTAAACATATCAACATGTTATTGGAAAAAAATAGCATGGGCTGTCTTTCTTTTGTTCTATTTTCCCCTATCTTTCTTTTGTTCCATGAACCACAAAAGGATTTGATTTGGACAGCAATAACATTCCCAGAGATTCCCTGTAGGTCAAACATTGAAAAAAATAGTTTAACAGTCTTCTAAAAATGTTAAAGAGACATTTTACTTCAAAATATATAAACATACAGGTGATTCCAGTGCTTTAAGAGTGATACCTTGCCAGCAGCATGAAGTGTCAGATAATGGCTCTCTTGGAACGGGAGTTCACTACTGAGGAGGACATTCTACAGATATATGGGCCAGTAGTCAGTCTCTAGGAGGGATTTTTGAAAAAGTTTATTAAACAGCACCATAAAATAAAAATGTGGTGTTTAGAAAAATGAAGGAGGAGCATTTTATTTTGCTAATATTAAGCAAACCTATGTGAAAACCTGCTGGTGCAGAATATATGGAAGCAGCGATTCTCTGTGGGGGAGAGGGTAAAGACATATATCAGAAGGGGAAGAAGGTGGTCAGTGTTTTGTGGAGAGGGTGTAAAAGTAAGTCTTCTTGAGAGTTAAGGATTTTTTTCTTTTTCATATTCTTTTATTATAAAAGAAATGCATACTTATTAAAATTTATAAAGAAAAACGTAATAGGTTCTTGATCATAAAACCCACACACACTGACACAGACATACACCCGTAATTCTTCTTTCTTCTTTCCTTTCTCTCTTTGTCCTTCTCTCCCTCTCTTCCTTCATTATTTTCTTTCTCCCTCCCTTCCTTCCTTCCTTCTTTCCTTTCTTCTTCTTTGCAAAAATCAGTTATACTCTAAATATTAATCTACAATTTTTTATGTAATAATTCATTAGGAATTAATCTTTCTCTATGTATACATGATATATATTTATAACATATAAATATATAAAATAATAAATTGGATATGCACATTTGTTATACATAAATATTCCATTTTCCTATTTTAAATAGATACGTAATATTCGATAATGTAGTTATACAACTATTCCCACTTGGATGGACGTTTCTTTTCTAAGAGATTTCATATGTATCAAAAAAAGGATGAGAAAAGTCCAACTTATGTTCAGATCTGATATTGAAACTGGAAGATTTGACTAGTAAAGGACAGAAAGATAGATTAGGCAGCTCAAGGGAATATGTAGCCAAGACTGTCTTAAAGATAGACAGTCCATATGGCAGAAACTGAATAAACTCCTAACATTATAAAGTCACAGGATGAAACAGCTGAAAGGGACTTAAAAATAACTACATCCAGTCCCCTGATTTTACCAAGGAGGAAACTGAGGCCCAGAGAGGTTGTCTTACTCAAGGTCACATAACTAGTAAAGTGTCACAGTCTTGATTAAAGTCCTGTGGCTCTGGACTAGCCTTCCTTGAAAGAAAGAAGTAATAAAAGGACATCTTAAGTTTGTCTAGGATTAGGTGCTGAAGTGTTTCCTCCTCTGTGACTTTAGCTATACCCAGGCAGATTTTATGGTTTGGCACCCATCCTTGTAATCTTCCTAAACACTTTCTCATTTATCTTATACATAGGCATAACATTTCTGCATTCATGAATTTTGCATTTCAAAGACCATTACTAAGCTTCTTCTACCACCTGGAGAGGCAGCAGAATTTTGGTTAAAAGCCTAGATTCCAAGCCTTGCCCTACTTTTTCCTAGTTGCTTGACCTTGGGTATACTAATTGACCTCTCTAAGCTTCAGTTTTCCTGTCTGTAATAGGGAAGAATTATAGATTCTGCCTTACTTTGTTGTTATGAGGATTAAAAGAGAAAATAAAGCTAAAGTGACAGCCAAATAGTAAGTAAACTGGAGCTATTTTAGGTACAGATTCTTTTTGACAGATACTTTTCAGAATTGACCTTTCTCTTGCTCTCTCATTATTATTAAAGCAAATTATTATTTGCTTCGGCCACTTCCATTTCCCAGTTTTTAAATATTCTCTTTTAAAAAAATGCATTAAAACTAAGGTGTATGTTGCTTTGCTGGGTATGCACATATAAGACAGAAGAGATGAGTCACACCAAACTGGATGCACCACATACTGCAATCCTGAGCTGTTTCTTCTGTGTTATGGAGGTACTGCCTGAGGTTAGAACTTTATAGCTCTACTGAGTGTTTAATGCAGATCAAATATGCATTATATTTGTGGTCTCCAACCCCTGGGCCGTAGACCAGTACCAGTCCATGGCCTGTTGGGAATCAGGCCACACAGCAGGAGGCGAGTGAAGCTTCATCTGTACTTACAGTCGCTCCCCATCACTTGCATTACCCTCTGAGCATCTCCTCCTGTCAGATCAGTGGTGGCATTAGATTCTGCATTATGGTGAGTTGTATAATTATTTTATTATATATTACAATGTAATAATAATAGAAATAAAATCCCCAATAAATGTAATGTACTTGAATTATCCCCAAAACATCACCTCCAAGCCCCCTGGTCCATGGAAAAATTATCTTCTGTGTAATCAGTCCCTGGTGCCAAAAAGGTTGGGGACCACTGCACCATATATAATAGAGGACAGAAAATAAAATAATGAAAACAAGGATATGAAACCCATCCCCAGAGTGCTGCTCCCTGCTTTGGAATTAAAATCTGTACACTAAGAAAGCTCTAGATAAGCAAACATAAATGAGGGCAAATTAATGTAAAGCATATAATACTATGGGTTCAATGAAATTGCTACAGTGGGTAAGATAATTCACAGACTAATTATAAATGTTAGCACATTTATCCCCATTTTGCAGATTAGAAAACTGGTTCAAAGCCTTTCCTTTGAATGTAAAGGTAGTAAGTGATGAAACCAGAATCTGATGTCAGATCTGACTCCAAAACCTCTTATGTTCTTCACTTCATCAAATAACAAAGGAAAATCTTATTGCAAAGTGTCTTCTGTGTTTTTGTTTTGTTTTGTTTTTAATGAGATGACAATAATCATAATGAGGAGAAGCAATCTTTGATTTATGAGAACTGATGGCTACTAGATCTTGTATACAGGCAATATAATTCATGAATTAGGTGGGAGTTTATCTTCAGTGCCATATTCAACTCTGGCATTTTTGTCATACTAAGCTTTACACTAAAGAAAACATCTTAGGCCCTTGAGAAGAGCAGGATCTAGAACACTAGCCAATTTCTTGCTTCACCAGGACTGTGTGCAGGTTTTAGAAGCACACCCGACTCAGGATCACACCAATGTTTGGTCAGGCCCTTCATAACTCCAGGCAGGGAGCACACTAGACATTTTTTTTCTCTTGCCCATGACTAGGCAAAGGATTATTTGTGCTCAGGGAGCCTCAGCTTTTTCCAAATTCCATGAAAACCACTAATTCAATAAATAAGAAGAAAAAGCTGAGTTTAGCTGTTAAGTATCTTATTAAAAAATGCAGGCACCTGCCATAGCATCAAACTTGCTCATCCTGAAGTCATTCCCAGATCTATGAGCTGCGTGGAGTCTCATGACCTCACCTCATGACTCCCTAGACAAAATTTTCAAACAGATGGGTAATAATATGAAACTTTCTCAGTAAAAATGACCCTTCCTTTTATCAATTGGTCAGAACAGACCAGACACCAAATAGTGTTCTCGGACACAAAAATCTGCTTTTTTTGTGTGCACTGGGTAATGGGAAATGTTAAGAGAAATATTTTCCAAGCTTAAGACCTATCCAAAACCAACACATCTAGCCCCCTTTTTTAGTGCGTAGGCTTGTTCAAAGTTAGGCTGCTGTGTGACATAAAAGCAAGGACAATTCATCTTCAACTGAAGAAAGGGCTTTTATATTCATAGAATAATGAAATTCAAAAATACCTTAAAGCTTGAGCAGCTCAACTCCTTTCCATGGCAAAAAATTTTTTCTAAAGTACCACAGATGGATGGGACCACCACCAGTTTTAAAAATATTTTAAAAATATTTTTAAATTATGAAATAATTCAATAGTACAATAAACTCTAGATTTAACAAATGCTATCCTTTTAAAATTTTTATCTCAGATATTTAAACAAAATTAAACTAAAAAGCTTCTGCATAGCAAAAGAAATAATCAATAGAGTACATAGACAACCCACAGAATGGGAGAAAATATTCATAAACTGTCCATATCCAGAATCTATAAGAAACTCAAACACATCAGCAAGAAAAAAATAAATAAATAACCCCATTAAAAAGTGGGCAAAAGAAATGAACAGACATTTTTTCAAAAGAAGATATACAAATGGCCAGAAAACACATTTAAAAATGTTCAACATCACTAATCATCAGGGAAGTGCAAATTAAAACCACAGTGAAATATCACCTTACCCATGTCAGAATGGCCATTATTAAAAAGTCAAAAACCAATAGATATTGGCACAGATGCAGTGAACAGGGAACTCTTTTATGCTATTGGTAAGAATGTAAATTAGTACAGCCTCTTTGGGAAACAGTATGGGATTTCTCAAAGAACTGAAAGTAGATCTACCATTTGATCCAGCAATCCCGCTACTGGGTATCTACCCAAAGGAAAATGTCATTATGTCGCAAAGCACCTGCACTTGTATGTTTATCACAGCACAATTCACAATTGCAAAGATATGGAATCAACCAAGGTGCCCATCAACTGATGAGTGAATAAAGAAAATGTAATAAGGCATAAACACACACACATCATGTAATACTACTAAGCCATAAAAAAGAATGAAATAATGTCTCTTGCAGCAACTTGGATGGAACTGGAAGCCATTATCCTAAGTGCAGTGACTCTAGAATGGAAAAAGAAATACTATATGTTCTCACATATAAGTGGCAACTAAGCTATGAGAATGCATGGTCATACAGAGTGTCATAATGGACACTGGAGTTTAAGAAAGGGGAGTTTGGGGAGGAGAGAGAGAGATGAAACATTACCTGTTGGATACAATATACACTATTTGGGTGGGGTACACTAAAAGCTCAGACTTCACTGCCAAACAATTCATCCACGTAAGAAAAAATACATTTGTACCTCCTAAATCTATTGAAATAAATAAATAAATAAAATAAAACTTTACTGACATAGGCATGTATATAATACACATATATATTTATGTATCATATGTATATGCATATGTATACGTAGTATTGCTTTTTGTTGTAAATTTTACATAAATGTTATCAAGGTGGTACACATCTATTTGCAACTTGACTTTTTGCACTTAACATTATGTTTTTTTCCATATTTGTCTTGGTTAACACATATTATGCCGACACATTTATTTCAATTATTTAAATAACTATTTAGTGTTTCAGAAAATGGCTGTATCTAGAGAGAATATATAATTTATTATCCAAAGCAGACCGCTTTGAAAATTAAAATAGGCTCGATTAATAATTACATTAATATAATAGCATAAACAAGACTGTCCCAGCAAACCAGGATGTAGAGTTATCATGAATATGCTATAATTTATATATATCCCTACTGACTGACATTTAAATTGTTTACATGCAACGATGCAGTATCCTTAAACATGCTTCCTGGAGCGTAAGTGAAAAGTTTCCTCCAACATTCTAGTAAAAGTTCTGAGCTGTAGATACATATATTTTCAGTTTACTATATATTATCTTATTGCTTGAAAATTTGTATTTATATTATTTATACGTAGGACTTCCTTTCCCCCTCATTTTTGCCAACATTTATAGAATCATTTGGGAGGTAGCATTTAGCCATTGTTTTAATTTGTATTTCCACGATTAACAGTGAAATTGCATAAGCTTCCAAATGTTTACTGGCCATTTGAATTTCCTCTTCTGGTAAACAACTTATTTTTGTGTCATTAGATTCGATTTAATATCAAGTAAACATAATACGGCTATTTGTTTTCAATTCCATTTGAAAATCTCTGTCTTTTGGGTGAGTTTAGGCAATTTACATTCTCTGTCATTATAAATATATTTCACTACATGTTTTTTCTTGATCAACCATGCAGGGGTTTATCAATTTTATTAATCTTTTCAAACAATTAAATTTTGTTTATAGACAAATCTGTTGAAAATTGATAATAATACAACTCTTCCAATTCATAAACATGGGCTACCTCTACATCTATTAGATCTTCTTTAATTTTCCTCAGCAACTTTTTGTTAGCTATATGCTTCATGTTTATAATTTTCGAAGCTGTTTGAAATGGTATTTTATAATCCATTTCAAATTGCTGCTAATATAGAGAAATATAATAGATTTGTATATATTTATCTTATATGGGTTAATTTAGTAATAGTAACCTTGCTTAATTAACTCATTGATTCAAATTGTAGAATTGGGGATTTTTTAATGTGAAAAACATCATTTACGAGTGAAAACAATTTTGCCTTTCTTCTTCCTATCTTTATGTCTTTTATTTATTTATTTTTTTTCTCTTATTACATTGGAGGACAATAGTGAATGGAAGTGGTAAGAATAGATATCCTTGCCTTGTTTCTAACCTCAAAGGGAAAATGTTCAACATTTTCGTGGTTACAACATTGTGTATGCTCTCTGCAGAGTGTTTGTAAATGGCTTTTTATCAAATTAAGAAAGTTCTTTTCTATTCCTAGTATGCTGAGAATTTTTATCATAAACATGTTGAGTTTCATCAAATGTTTTGTATGTATTGAGACAAAAATGTTTTTTCCCCTGCTTTATTCTGTTAATGTGGTTAATAACATTGGTCGACTTTTCTGAACGTTAAGCCAGACCTGGAATAAATCAACTCCACTTGGTCATAATTTATTATGTCTCATATATTGGTGAATTCTATTTGCTAAAATCATGTTTAGGATTTTTGCATCTATGTTTAAGAGTGATATTGGCCTGTAATTTTCCTCTCTTGTAATGTCCTTGTCACATTTTGGTACCAAGGATATGCTTGACACCAAAATATAAGTTATAAAATAGAATAAATTGATAAATATTCACTCCCATTTCCTGAAAAAATATATATAAGATTCATATTCTTTCACAAATATTTGGAATAGTTCACTAGTTAATTCCTGGTATGAATCAGTAATTATTTCTTTTTCTCGATAAGTCTTTCTGGAGGTTTAACAATTTTTAAAATCTTAAAATTTTAGCTTTGTGGGTTTTTATTGTATGCTTGCTTTCTATTTCTTTTATTTCAGCTCTATTTTTATTTTCCTCTTTCTAATTTTTTCAGTGTTGATTTTCTCTTCTTTTCCAAGCTTCCTAAGTTAGAAGCTTAGATTACAGATTTTCAACCTTTTTTGTTTTTTAATATATGTATTTAGAGTTAAAGTTTCCCTCTTAGCAATGCTTTAACTGTAATCCATAATTTTTGGTGTCATATTTCATTATCATTCAGTTCAAATATATTCTACGTCCATTTTGATTTCTTCCTTGGTCCATACATGCGTTACTTAGAAGTCTGTTGCTTAATTTCAAAAAATTTGGAAATTTTCTATGTTCATTTTAATCAGTTACAATTTAATCCTACAGTAGCTATATGTTTTCAATTCTTTAAAGTTTGTTGAAATTCACTTTATGTGCTGACATGTGGTCTGTTTTGATAAATGTTCTCTGTGCATTTAAAAAGAATGCATATTCTGGAATTTTTGAGTAGAGTGTCCAATAAATAAAGAAATTAAGTTAATTTGCTAAATTTTGTTGTTCAAATCTTCTCTATACTTACTATTTTTTTCTTCCATGCTTGTTCTATCAATTATTGAGAGAGATGTATTAAGCTCCAACTATGACTGTGGGTCTTTCTTTTTCTTTCACCTTTTAGTTGTGCCAATATTTGCTCTATATATTTTTGAAACTATATTATTAGAAGCATACAAATTTAGGATTTTTACATCTTCCTATTTTATTTTAATCCTATTTTAATTATGAAATATCCATCTTTATCTTTCCTAGCAACACCAGCTACATTAATCTCCTTTTCTATCTTTTATTGTCAACCAAACTTTGTCCTCCTATTGAAAGTATTTTTAAATACTTAAGCCCAATCTGACAACCTTTAACTTTTAATTGGGATGTTTGGTTTGCTTACACTTATTATAATTAACGATATAGTTGGATTTAAATACACCTTTTATTTTTTCACTTTTCATTCACCCGCTCTTTTTCTTTATACTTCCTATACCTGCCTGTTTTCGGATTAACCAAAAATTGTTTATTCCATTTTATCTCTCTATTACTTTATTAATTATATAGTTCTGAATTATTCTTTCAGTGGTTCCCAAGAGATTACAATATGCTTCTCATATATCTTGTTATAATCTATCTTAAGTTAGAAATTTACCAATTTCAGAATTACAATTTTACAAAAGTTTAACTCTATTAGTCTCCTCCCCCAAACCTTGACTTTCTGCTATTGTTGCCACATTTTTACTCTTACATATGTTATAAACTCCACAGATGCTGTTATTAATGCTGTACTATATAGCCAAATTATTTTGCATTTACATATATATTTATCCTCCTGGGTGTTCTTAATTTCTTCTTGCAGATTTGCTCTTCATTCTAGGATCATTTCCTTCAGCCTGAAAAAAATTCCTTCGGCCGTTGTCATAGCATGGATCTGCTGGCAACAGATTCTCTTAGCTTTTGTTTATTTGCAAACATGTTAATTTTGACTTCATTTTAGAAGATATTTCTCTGGGAATAGAAATCTAAATTACAGTTTTATTCTATTTGCCTTTATGAATACTTCGTATATATCATTCCTTTGTCCTCTGGCTTCTACAGTTTCTATTGAAAAATCAGACACAAGTCATATCGTTGATTATTTAAAGTGTTCTCCCACTACCCCAACTCACTGCTGGCTATTCAAGACTTTGTTTTTGGTTTTCAGCAGGTAACTATGGTGTGCCTACAGTACTTTACTTGTATTTATTGCCTTGGATTTTTGGATTTATGGGTTGATGTCCTTCATCAGTTCTTCAGCGTTCTCAACTACTATTGCTCCTGCCTCCTTCTCTTTCTCCTCATCCTGCGATCCTAATTACATGCATCTTAGACTAACTGGTCTTTATATCTCTTATGTTTTGTTCTATTTTCCCTCCATACCTCAATTTTTATTTGTCCAATGATCAGTCTTTCAGTTCAATAGTCCTCTCTTCTGCTGTGTCCAGCATATGATAATATCCAACCTCTGAGCTTTTAATTTCAGTTATTGACAATTCTTAGTTCTAGATTGTCTGAGTCTTCTTCAAATTCCATTTCTTTGTTGAAAGTCTATATTTTTTCAACTTTTTTGTCCATCTTTTCTTTTTATTTATTTTTTTCCAAGTATTTATATTGTTTTAATGTCCCCTGCTAACTCCAATATCTGGATCATAAGCAGATCTATTTCCACTGTCTTTGTTTTCTCTCAATTATTGTTCACATTTTTGTGTCTCTTCATATGACTTACCATTTTTTATTGTATGCCTGACCTTATGTGTGAAAGATTATAGAAACTGTAGATTGCAGATGGTGATACTTTTTCTCCAGAGAAAATTTGCTCATATGTTTGTTAGATAAAGTGAGAGTATAATGACTTCAATTCTGTTATTAATTTGTAGTTTTAGTAAGATCAGTCTATCTCTGCTTTGTTTCTGTTCCTCATTGATGATTCTCTGAAGCTTTTGATTGACAACCTAGCAGGTCTTGAAACATTATGTAAGATTTAGTCTTGCCCTAAAGAGTTTTGGAACTTACCTTTTTAACCTCCTGCCCCATGTGGCTTCAAAATACAGCAGTTATTTTGAGTTTCCCGCTCTAATGGGATTTCATATCCTAAGTCCTCCAAGATGACAGAGATTTCACTCTGATTTTTAAAACTTTGCAGCTCAGATTCCCTAGCCTCCTCTCCTGCCCTAAAACTCAATAAATGGACTCTTGAGAAAACTGGCCATGTATTCCAATCCTTTAAATTCCTATCTAAAGCTCCACTGCTTTCTTCTTCCCTCAGTAGAGTTTCTCTGCCTAGGCTAAGCCATATTTTCCATCCTCACTTGGAAATGGCATATGCCCTTAAAGAAGAAAATGGCAGGTGATTGTAGCTCCCTTAGAAATTACTCTTTGGGATTTTATTTCAACACTTTGTGTTGCTTTCAAGTCTTTTTGATTTTTAAAAAATTGATTTTTATAAGTACTCTTTTCTAGTTCTTGGAGTGACAGTATTGATCTGATAGTATAAACTACATTCTTCACACAAGCAGAAGCCTATTTAGTTGTATTTTAACATCATATTTCATGTACCTTTTTCTATCATTATACTTTTTATTTGCTCCTTTTCGTTTGTATCCTTTCCTATCTTCATTGATTTGATCTGCTGGCCTGGAATACATAGATATAATTTAGTTCATTCTTTAATGATTGGCTTTAAATTTTAACATCTACCCATGAATTAAGGAAATATAAGGTTAATCTTTCATATGTATTTTATTAATTTTAACATTAATAATTATTTATGTCAATAGATTATAACTTTTGTCCAAAGCTGTTTAGTAATTAAATTTTTATTTTTTTAATTTAGAGACTGGCTCTTGCTATCTTGCCCAGGCTGGCCTTGAACTCCTGGGCTAGAGTGATCTCCCCTGCCTCAGCCCCCTGAGTAGCTGAGACTACAGGCATGCACCACCATGCCCAGCTCATTTGACTTCTTTCTTCTGATTCAATTTAATTCTTGCTGATATAGATTTTTAATAGTTTATTCAGTGACATATAGTGAGTTACAAGTATATTCAGTCTTCATCCAAAACATTCTTTATTTCAACCTCATTCCTGAATGTTGGTTTATCTGTTTACAGATTTCTAGGTTATAAATTATTTTTGCCTTGCACTTTGAGAGAAAAGTATTCTATAATCTTCTGTCCTTTCTTTTTGCTATTTTGAGAACCTTTTATCAGTCCTCTATTTTTAATATATTGCAACATCTTTTGTTGGGCTATTGTTTCTCAATAGGCAATCTATCTTTACCCTCATGATGCTTTTAAAATTTTCCTCCAGGGCATTAGAGTTCTATTAAAGATGACTTCCATTACACTACATTTAAATGTGGATTTATTTTATTTTTTTCTTTGACTCATGTACTTCTTCAATCTGAGAACACATATATTTCTTTAATTCTGGAAAATCCTAATCAATTATATTGAAATTGCCTCTCCCCTGTTCTCCACAATTTCTCCTTCTGAAAAGCCTATCAGATGTATATTTGATCTTTTCATTTTACCCTTCATATATTTTAACTTGTCTTTCATATTTTCTATACTTATCTCTCCATACCATGTTCTGGATGACTTCTTCATACATATTTTTTAAGTCTGTTATTTTTTTTGTTGTACTCGAGTATAGCACCGGATTCATTTTAAATTCAACGGAAGTTCCAGACAAAGACAATGACAGTACAAAGTCCATCATGAGTATTACAAATTTACTCAATTATCCCATTATTTCAAATGTTCTGATTTTAACACTCTAATGAATGCCAGCTTTCATCGAAAACCCTACTTACTGAATTTTTTATCAATTTTTTTTTTGCCTTAAGGGCAAACTCTTGCTGAAATTATTCAATTGCTGGGGCTGATCACATTTAAATAATAAAACAACTGGAATCATGAATCAACAGATTCGATAATGAGAAATTTTAATACAGAAATTTTCTTTAACTATAAAGATACTTAAAGCAATATCGGTTTTCCAGGTACAGTTTTGCTACATCATGTAGGTTTTGGTATGATGCATTCTTCATTATGTAACTTAGTAAATTGTGTGCATTTTCTTCTTTGATCCAAGGGTTATCAGGAACTGTTTCTTAATTTCTAAGTACATAAAATTATATTGGTCTGCTTTTTATACTTTGCTTCTAACTTCATTGATTTATGATTACAATATGACATATACTTTTTTCTCTCTCTAACTTGGGTGGGGCAAGGGCAATATACATAACTTAAACATTTTCACCCCTGTAATATGGTGAAATAAAAAAAA
>RJWJ010030334.1:9756-20091 GCA_004363605.1 Indri indri | reverse complement strand
CACGACACTACCAGACCCATGGATTGTGTGGCAGCAGAGGAGCCCTGCTCTCAGGAAGCTGAATCTTTTATAATTGACATTACACATGACTGGCCTTTGCTTTGGAGGGAGATACCCTCTATCTTCTAAGGCCATTTGCTATGCAAAGATCCTTGAAAAGACAGCCTGGAACAAAAGGACAATTGATGCCTCATTCAGAATACATGCAAGAAACATGAGAGATCCATGAGAATTATTTCTCAATGTTCGCTTTCTTTATTTCTCTCCTGAAAAATACATTTTGATTTAGTGAGTTAGTTATTTAGAAACTCTTAAAATAGAACCTAAGTTAAAAGTTCCTGAATATGAGTGCTGTAAATGTCATTTGGATGCTGACTTTATAATTTTGTCAATAAGACAGATAACTAAATTGCAGTGATTTTCAGGTTGTTAACATATGGAAGGTGCAAGAATATGAAATGCATCAGAATAAGGCATTCTTAGAACATTATAAGCTCTATGAGGCAAAAGACCCTGTTTTTATAAACAATTATATTGTGCTATTATTTTTCAAAAAGAGCACCAATTTCTTGGAATTCTTGAATGTTCTTGTGGTGCAAGGAATTTTTTTTTTTTCAGTTAGCACTTAGCAAACATTCTGTAATTATTTTCCTAAAATACTGACTTACAAATTTCTGTTTTTACTTACCAAAATTTTTTATCCATTTTAATGTTAACTTGTGCACAGATAAACTCAGCCTTTGTCATTAGTTTCAATGGATTTCATTAGTGTTTTTGTTTAACAAGAAGAATTCAATGTGAAGGGAGCTTTTGGACCTAGAAATAATCACCAGCTTGTGAGTCTTGTTCCAGCCTTTAACTGAATGGATTTCCTTTGAATGCAACACTCAGAACTCAGAATTTAGCATGAAGCAGGGAGGATTTTCGTCCTCTGCACACTAAAGGACAGCAAAATCAGGCAAATTTCTTTCTTGGTAAATCTGTAGCATCATTCTTTAAAATGTATAAAATAGTTTTTGTTTATTCTGTGATACAGAATTATAGTATATACAATTGTGAAGTAAACTGTAATATATAAATATATTGTTTCTACTTACAATTTATGTTCTCTTAACAATTATTGTATGAAGCAGCGATTCAAGAAGTGCAAACTATTTTCAACCTGCCTCTATGTTTTCATGAATCATTAAACCACAAAACTTCCTAATAGGAAATATGAACCCCCTACTGGGAAACAACATCACATACAGAAGAGTAATTGTTCTGAATTCAATTTTAGTGTTTAAGCACTACGTGCATTTTTTATTTAACAGGTGCATTGGGAAAGGGATGGGGCAAGAAGACGTTGCTGTCATTTGATTTTTATTTAGCAAATATTTATTAAGAACCTACTATGGAGTGGCCACTTCATAAGACACAGGTGATGACAGGCAGATTTACTGGAAAGACAAGGAAGTTTAAGCTGTTAGGCCTCCTGTCTGGGAACTCTTGCCTGTTCAGGACCCCATACAAGGCCCTGAAAATGGCTTAGCTATGGGTTCAGTTAGTCATGCCATTTTTTGCAAAATTAGCAGAGGTAAGACTGCTATTTTTTTTCCATTCTGATTTCCACTAAAGATTACTGATTTTTTTTTCCACTCTAATTTCCTGTCCACCATACTTCTGATTGGTGACACTATAATTGCCAGGGATAATTTGGGACCCAGCTAAGGCATAAGTATAAGTGATTACTGTCACTTCCATATAGAGTTAGTTATTGTTCTCTGTCCCCATATAGAAATATCTTTCTGGAAAACTTCTTCCAACCTGTATCAACTATCCATGTTTCAGGCCACAAAAATGTAGTGCCAAAGGCAATATCTTGATGTGAACATATTAGATGGTATATTGTGTGCACGTGAGCAATGGAGGATAAACATATTTTAAATACATGATGTCAAAATTTGGTCTGTATTTCTTTTTGTATTTTGTGATACTCTTATATTTGTCACCTTTATTTAAAATTTAAAATGCTTGTATTTTTTAATAATAATTTTATATTTATTGTATATAAACCTGGATCGGACCTGGCGAGGGATGCAATGATGAGCCAAAAAGAGTCACCCTCTTGCACCCTGGAGCTTAAAGTCTAAAAGACATCATAGAAATAAATTCATACAAATTGATTTAAAATTTTAGGAGAAATACCTGTAGCAGATGAGTGGTCTAGTGCAATGAGCGCATACATTAAGACATCTGTCTTTATCTGAAGGGTGAGGTATATCTTCCATGTGGAATTACTGCTTGAGGAGAGATCTGAATTAGATATCCTTTTGAATTAACAAATGAGAATGGCTTAGAGAAAAGGATAATTGCTTGAGACAAGCAGGAAAACACATACAAAGAGACTTTGGAAAGATAAAACATACTTTTGTTGCTTCAGCCTAAATCTTCAGTAAAATATCCAATTCTTAAAATTTTCTTAATGGCTGCTATCTTGTTGCATTGGAGAAGAATACCACGGTAATGAAGGCCATCCTGTTTACTGTGTGAGAAAATATACTAGCCAGAATAAACTAATTTCCTTCTTTTCCCTCTCTCTCTCTTTCTTTTCTTTCTTCCTTTCCCTTTTTTTCCTTCAGCTCCTATAGAAAACAAAATTTGTATTGGATTCAAGAAGAATATTAGTCTGTTTAAGATTTATTTTCTTCAATCTTGTTATATAAAATCATAAATTGTTATAATTTTATGAGGCTTTTGTGTGGATATGTCTGTATAAAGCTTAGGTCTGCCTTAAGATTGCCTTTTAGGTGATCTTTATCTATCTCTAAAATTGAATTTTAATTATTTATTATTTCTCAATGTTAAAATGTTTTACTATAATCACTGAGTGCTGTATGTGTTTCCTCCAATGGCTCATTCAACAGCTAAGTGTTTTAAACTTCTTTAGAAAGACAATAATATGATAAATATAAATGTCAAAGCCCTAAAATTCTTATTCTGTAAATCTCTATTTTCTTGTCTTCATCCACATGTCCCATAATATTGTCCTATAATTTAAAAATATAGGTGACAGTATAAAGAACATTTGGTGGATGCTCTTGGTGCCCCTCTCAAATCTCCTTCGCCAGACCATTAATTCCATCCCATAGCTGCTGCAAGTTCAGCAGCTACTGGCTCGAATTACCTTTTCTTTTTCTGCAAAATTACTCGGGGAACTGCTCTAGGCCAGGTATTCTCAAACTGATATTGGACATCAGAATATTCTAGAGGGAATGTAAAAACAGACTGCTGAGCTCCACTGCAAGATCTGGAATAAGGCATGAGAATTTGCATTTCTAACAAGCTCCCGGCTGCTGCTGCTGCTGGTCTGAGGATATAGGCTTAATCGAGCTGCCCTGCCTGGATTTTTATGCCTTCCTTCAAGGAAATGGGACAAGGGGTTAAAAACCATGGGAATATCCTGGGGTGTAATTTTTTCTGAAAAGGAATTACCCTTTTAGATCCCACCAAATAAAGCTTTCTTTGGGTCCAGAGTCTTGCTCAGGTTTTTCTTCTCCACCATGTTGCTCATCTTGCTGTTTCAAAGGACTTTCCTAATACACTCTCTCCCAATAAATCCCGTGCACTAGAATCCCTGGCTCAGGCTCTGCTTCTAGAAAATGAATCTGAAGCAAAAAATATCATTTATCTTCAAAGTGATTAAACATTTTTTAATAATCATGAATTGTTATGTTGTCATGTTTGCATTTTTATCTTGATATGTTAAATTTGTTAAACTGAGGCCAGGACATAAAAATCCACACTCGTTTTGACATAGCACTGAGATCTTGGATTACCATATGCTCAGGCTTGGTTACCAATTAAGCTGAAAGAATCCTCTGCTCTTGGACTTCGTTGCCCCCATACCCTTCGCCCTGGCCCCTTAGGTAGGATTGAATAGAAAGGGAAGTTCTATTGACAGGTTTTGCAGGTAAGACAAGCTGAAGCTCATAATTTCAAAGTTACACAATCTGCCTTAATGAATATATGATCCATGGAATAGATCTGTGTACACTTGATATGGAATATACCTTCTTGCAGTAGCTCTGGGAACATAAATATATAAAGACATAACAATGGAAAAGACAACATAGAAGATTAGTCTACCTGTATTACAATTGCTACCCAAATGATGTACTTTTGACAAATTCTTATTTTTTCCTTTTTTGGTATTCAAAATATATGTACCTTTCTGTAATTTGTTTTTATTCTGTTAAAATTATTTAGCAGACATCGAGTCACCACTATTCATTTCAGAGATAAACATTTATGCTTAATTTAAAAAAAATTAGCATGAAGAGGAGTTCTCTGGTTCTTGTTTCCAGGCAGCTGCTTAAAAGTTGAAGGAACCATTTTGAGAGATCAGTGAGATACTTCAATTAAACAAATTTAATAAACATAAGGCTTAGTGTATTATAGGCTAGAAGGAATTGTGTGTGATGTGGTTATATTCCTATCCATTAATGTACACACTCTTGGCTTTTACTTCTTTAAAGGAACAGAAAATATACACACACACAATCATGCTTTATGTGGTATGTGGCCATATAAGTTATGGATTAAGAAATACATGTTGTAAAATAAAATATTTTATGATTACATAAAGATTAAATTATGTTGCTAAATTTGATTCACAGTCTCACATAAGGGAAAGTATTCAGAAGAAATATGCATTTGAGTATAATATTGCTATAGAACTGATTTATTATTTAGAGGACTTATTCAGAAGTGGCAAAACCTGTGTTACATAGCAATAGTTTATTAACTACATGTATCAAACTATTATTTGCTCATTAGGAAACATTACAATTTCACAGTTTCATCCAAATGAACATCTCAGTGCAACAAATTAAAAAAGACTCAAAAGATTTATGTAAAGGACAAGCTGTCTGTTCACCAAGGATGCCAACAGCAGAAGAGGAGTTGTGTGTGGTTATATTGATTTTAAATCCTGCTTTGAAAAAGGAAGCTAAGGTTTGATTATAATTAATGGAAAATATTGCATTGTGAATACAAAAGAGGGCAGAGATTTTAAGATTTAAGTGCCTATACACCGAATTTTTGTTTGTTTGTTTGTTTGTTTGTTTGTTTTAAGATTTTACTCTTTGAAGGAAATGAGGGACGCTTCTGTTTGTTTTCTTTTGCTCAAATTAGCTCTTTACCATCTGAGGCCAGACTGTATAGTTTCAGCTCTAACACTTACTACTTTTTAAGCATGATTGTCTTACTTAACTTTACACACTTCAGTTTTCTGAATTGTAAAACAGGAAACAGAATGCTGATTCGTAAGTTGCTGTGATGATTAATTGAATTTGTATCAGTAAAGAGTGCCAAACAGTGAGTTCCTGCATATTGCTCAGCACATGAATTTGTTATTTATCATCCGATTTACTTTTATTTCAGGTGGTGTTTTTGTCGTTGTTGTTATTTTTAAATGCCATCAAAAGCATTTATTTCGAATTTAAATGCGCTTGCCTTTTGGGTAATAAAATTCCAGCTCTCAGAATTGTCAAACAAAATGACATTTCCTTTTTGTCACTTAAAACACAACTGGCCAAAAAAAAAAAAAGAAACAAAATACAAAAATTCACTTAAAAATTAAAATTACTATACTAGCATTTTAAAATATATAGTAGACTAAATGAATAATTAGACATATTTTATAAACCGCAAAATCTTATATAAATTTATGATGGCATTATTCTTTTTTTTCTTTTTTTTATTAGCATAGAAATTTATTTGAATTCAAAATAATATGGTTATATTTAGAATAATGTAATAATTCTCTAAAGCAAATATCATCATTGGCTCTGAAACAGGTCTAAAGATGTCATTCTTTTGAAGTCAAAAAATATGTAGTAAGAATGTACAAGGAAGCAAAAAAATATAAAAACAAGTCTGCTGAGTGTTGGGAGTTATAGGGGATATACTAAGATACTATAACTGAGTCCACATTATAAACATGCAGCAACGGCTTCTCTTGCTTTATCAACTCCCTAGAAAATAAAGCAGTAACCTGAGTAATGCAGTAACCACTTGGTTAACAGGATAAACTTCCTGAGGGACACAGGTAATAATTCACTGTACTTCTCTTCTCCTCATACTGATTCTTTTCTTTACTTTAAGATAGGTTTCATCCTATTGACAAAATATTTGGTTTATTTGTAAGGTAGAGTAAATAATATCCTGATTGAAGTACACAACAATTTAACTGAAGATGCTCAGAGATCAAACTTTTAAAAATTAAGGTCAATTCAGCTAGTTAGCAGAGACCATCAGTGGCTTGTAGGAAAAATTTTTTCAGATAATATATGTTTGCTAAAAAGACAAAAAGAATAAGCAGTTAAAAATGGGTGACAAATCCTAGGGACTAGTGTGACCTAAACAATCAAAAGCAGACAGGTGACCTTTGATTAAATCCATTTACTTGCAGAATGAGCTAGAAGGAGGCGCCAAGACAGAGTTTGGTTCCTAACAGTGTCCATGGCCAAAGGGCGCACTCAAAAGGTCTCCTCTTCTCGCAGAAACTGGAACACAGATGAGAAGTCTTTCTTTGAGTAGCCCTTTGCACACATCATCCTGTAGATATGATGGGCCAGACTGCCGAGAAGGATTGGACTCTTTGTGCTGGTAGCAGAGTCTTGTGCCAATCCCAGATCCTTAGCCATGAGTGTTGTTCCAAATCCACCCTGATAATTATTAGCTGAGGGAACTCCATCCATCACTCCAGGTACAGGATTGTAAGTATCGCTTGACCAACAGTGTCCTGAGCTCATATTTAGGATTTTAGCCAATAGTTTTGGGTCAAGCCCTAACCTGATTCCAAGATTCATAGCTTCAGCGGTTGCAATCATACTAATAGCTAACAGCATGTTGTTGCAGATCTTTGCAGCCTGCCCAGTCCCAACAGCTCCACAATATACCACACTGGAGCCCATGCACCCCAGCAACTCTTGGGCAGCAGCAAATTCATCTTCGACTCCTCCCACCATAAATGTGAGGTTCCCCGACCGAGCTGCTCCTACACCACCGGAAACAGGGGCATCCATGAAAACTGCTCCCATTTTCTCAACTTCTTTGGCCAATTCTTTTGAAACTGCAGGATCAATAGTACTGGAATCTATTAATAATGAGCCTTTCTTCACTTTTTTCAGAATTCCATTTGCTCCAGAATAGGCTTCTATTGCACTGATACCGGTGGGCAGAATTGTAATAATTCTGTCAGCTTTTTCAGCTACATCTGCTGGGGAGGATACTACCTGTTCACCCGCATCTTGAAACTCTTTGCATGCATCAGGGAACACATCATAAACAATAAGTGGATAGCCATGTTTCATGAGATTTTTTGCCATTGGATTTCCCATGTTGCCCAGTCCAATAAATCCAACTAGAGTCTTAGAAGCCATTGACCTAGAACACACCGCTGCAAGGCTGGCGGCTGGCGGCTGCAGCCAGCGGCTCCAGCACCGGAGGCCGGAGGCGGCCACTTGGAGCCGTAAGGAGGCTGCCATGATGCCTCCACCCCCGATGGCGTTATTCTTATATACACTCTTAATCTCCACCCTAACAATTATTTTAATAAAAATTAAATTTTCAAATGAATATATATGAGACTTTCATAATTTTATAAGTTAATGCACTAACTAGTAGTAGCTTTATTTTCTATAAAATGTTAGCAAATTTTTTGTGTGCCTACTATATAAAAAAGACGGATAGAGCCCTAGGTTTTAGGACTTGCATCCTGGTAGAGGAAATACAGAAAACAAAAATATTAACAAATAAAATTTTAGATACTGATATATACTATAAAATAATAGAGCTGGGCAATGTAATATAAAAATAACAGGGGGAAAGAGGTATGTTGTAGGAGAGTTGCTTTAGTGGTGGTGGTTAGGGAAGGTCTCCCTGGAGACTTAAAAGATAAGAAGCTAGCTTTGTGAAAATCTAGTAGAAAGACAATCCAAGATAAAGCTTGGCTTGACACAGATAAGTTGATCTATTTATTCTGGTTGCAATGGGAAGTCACTGGAGAGTTCTATGAAGAAGAGCATGCCATGCGATTTATCCTATTTGTAGCTAGGAACAGCAAAATATCAGAAATCCTATGAGAACACAGTTTATCAAAGTCCCATCTGTCAAATTCTAATATATTTATAATTTTAATAGGCACTAATCACATTTTGAAGGTATTACATATTCAGAAGTTATCTTGTAAATCATTGGGTTTTTATACCACTGACAACATTTGGACTCAGAGGTACAGGTGTAGGGAATAAAACGTTGGTAGAAGAATCACCTTGTACATTTCTAATCAGCCACTGTTCATAATTAGCTAAGCAACTAAGCCCATAGGTACCTTCATGTTGCTTTTCTCTCTAGGCCTGCAAGCCTCAGTGGAAGCTCGTTGCATTTATTGACTGGTAAATTTACATCACAGTGTTTCAAGCAACAACATGTCTAATTCTGTTACAGTTCAGTCCTCCCGCCTTTCCTGCTGCAGTCCTACAATGGAGCCAATTTCCAAACTGAATGCCGACATAGTTTTGTCAGGTTGGCAAATCATGTTATATTTCTTCCCTTCTTTGGTAGAAATAACAAGAGTCGCTTTTATTATTAAAAAAAAAAAAAGAACAGTAGAAATTGTGCAAAATCTTAATCCTCGAACATTTTATATAGGCAATGCTGGATCAACTCCTTTCATAACAAGAAAAGTCCTTTCTCCTTCAATGTTCTAATTCTTGTAAAGTTCCATTCAATATACTTTCTGAGAAACATCAATGGGAGTAGAAAGCAATCTTTCAAAGAGACGTTTTTGATAAGCTTTAAATGGATAACAACACTCATACACTTACACTGGTACTGTACAGGGGAAGAAAGTGCAATTATAAAAGACATCAATGTTCTTAATCCGAATAAAATCCACCAAGTCACTTATATAAGAAGAAGAATGGGAATTTGAGGGCTTTGAGCTAATTGACCATAACAACAACAACAAAAGGCAAAAGGCAACCTCCAAATAGGACATTAAAATATGTCAAAGACATTGGCCTAGGCAAAGAATTTATGAAGAAGACTCCAAAGGCAATCACAGCAACAACCAAAATAAATAAATGAGACCTGATCAAATTAAAAAGCTTCTGCACAGCCAAAGAAACTGTCACAAGAGCAAACAGGCAACCCACAGAATGGAAGAAAATTTTCGCGTGCTACAAATCCGACACAGGGCTGATAACCAGAATCTATTTAGAACTTAGAAAAATCAGCAAGAAAAAATCAAACAACCCTATCAAAAAGTGGACCAAGGACATGAACAGAAACTTTTCAAAAGAAGACAGAATAATGGCCTAAAAACATATGTAAAAATGCTCAACATTTCTAATCATCAGGGAAATGCAAATCAAAACCACAATGAGATATCACCTATCTCCAGTGAGATTGGCCTTTGTCAAAAAGACCCAAGACAATAAATGGTGGCATGGATGCGGAGAGGTAGGAACACTCATACACTGCTGGTGGGACTGCAAATTAGTGCAACCTCTGTGGAAAGCAATATGGAGATACCTTAAAGAGATACAAGTAGAACTACCATTTGATCCAGCAATCCCATTACTGGGCATCTACCCAAAAAAACAAAAGTCGCTCTATGAAAAAGACACCTGCACTTGAATGTTCATAGCAGCACAATTCACAATTGCAAAGATGTGGAAACAACCAAAATGTCCATCAATACATGAGTGGATTAATAAACTGTGGTATATGTATACCATGGGGTACTATTCAGCTTTAAGAAACAATGGTGATATAGCACCTCTTGTATACTCTTGGAAAGCGCTGGAACGCATTCTACTAAGCGAGGTATCCCAAGAATGGAAAAACAAGCACCACATGTACTCGCCATCAAATTGGTAAGAATGGAAAAACAAGCACCACATGCACTCGCCATCAAATTGGTATTAGCTGATCAACATTTAAGTGCACATATAGGCCGGGCGCGGTGGCTCACGCCTGTAATCCTAGCACTCTGGGAGGCCGAGGCGGGCGGATCTTTCTGAGCTCAGGAATTCGAGACAAGCCTGAGCAAGAGCGAGACCCTGTCTCTACCAAAAACAGAAAGAAATTAATTGGACAGCTAAAAATATATATAGAAAAAATTAGCCAGGCATGGTGGCACATGCCTGTAGTCCCAGCTACTCGGGAGGCTGAGGCAGTAGGATTGCTCGAGCCCAGGAGTTTGAGGTTGCTGTGAGCTAGGCTGATACCAGGTCACTCACCCCAGGCAAAAGAGTGAGACTCTGTCTCAAAAAAAAAAAAAAA
>RJWJ010030333.1:0-19980 GCA_004363605.1 Indri indri | reverse complement strand
TCCCGCATCAAAGGAAACCTGCAGGGTAAGAAGTCTGTCCCCATTTCAGAGACAAGGAAACTGAGGCTGACGGTGGCGAAACTGCCTGCCCAGTGTCATACAGCTACTAGGCAACAAGGCCAGAGGCCGAGCCCTGAGCGCTTCTAGTTTATAACCACAAATCACATCACCTGGAAGAGTTCAGTGTCACCTGCCTCATTGGCCAAGAAGTTGGCAGAGCAAGGATGTGAGCTCACGGCCAACGCCAGGCTTTCTCAGACTTTGTCATGTCCCCACATGAAACCAAAAGCCATGACGGACACCTGCAAGGGTGGGAGGGAAGAAGGAACTGGGGCTGAACCAGCTTGAAGCTTTGGCCTCCTTTCGACCAAGCTGCCAGTTCCTCCATCCCTGGCCCTTGGCTCCCTTCCTCCTCAGCTCAGCTCTGGGAAAGTAAACACACGTTTGTCACCCGGACAGCACAATAATGAGAGGAAACCAGGGCCTGGAGTAGGACAGACAGGGCACACAATGCCCTGCGCAGCGGGGCTGCCAAGCAGAGGCTGCCTCCTACCCGGTGCACAGTCACTGCCCTCTGCATTCCAGGGTCAACCGGCTGCCCTTTAAAGGCAGGCCCTCGGGCTGTGGCAGGGACCTGGAGAGTCTGGGATGTGTTTCTGGAGAGGTCTATCAAAATGTATTCCCATGTTGTTGCCATGCAACCAAATGACAGTGGGACAAGTGCCCCTCAACTCCGGCCACCTGCTCCTGTTTATCTGGACCTAGCTCACATATCACTCCTGATTAAAAGACGCAGGGGTGTGCTGGCTTGGTCATTTCAACCGCAACTCATCCTAGGGCCATTAAGGCCTGTTTGGTCACGTCGTAAGGAACTGAGGTCTCAGGGCAGACCGGCAAACCCGGGTCTGGACGAGCACCTTCCTAGGCCCAGTTTCTCCCGCCGACAATGCTGGCATCTCCGCTCTCCCTGACCCCCCGAATCTCAGGTCAGGAAGTCAACAAGGGTGCCTGGCTCACGAGTTACTTGCAGAAGCTGGCGAAGACGTATGTGGAGCCACTCTGTCTGGCTTCTGCCCGGTGTCTGGGAACTCAGCTCTGAGGCTATGTGAAGAAGCAGCCAACCGTCCCCCGGGCCTCCCATCCCAGCCAAATGAGGATTGTCACATCAAGCCTGTCACTGTTTTCTCCCTTGAGCTGGAGGTGCTGGTATGAAGCAGAGGCCCTGACGAGTGCAGGGCCATGGAAGCCTCACGCTTGCTTCTGCAGACGCACGGCATGAGCCAGAAGCCGAACCGGCTGGGAGGAGCACCCACTGAAAGCACATCATCTGTGCTCAGAGCACCCTGCCCTGCACCGGGCCTGGGGAAGGAGGCCACGCGCACCTGTTAAAGAGGTTATTGCGGCGAACCATCCGCAGAAAGCCAGTAGGGTCAGTGACTGAGTTGAGTTTGTTGTTCATCTCTTCAAATTGCTGGTCCATGATGTCTCCGGCTTCGCTCTCTGTCTCGCTGCTGGCACAGGCCCTGCAGGAAAAATTGCAGAAAAAGCCACTCAGAGAAAGGAAGTGCTGAGCTATGGAAGTCATTGGAGAGTCCTGTGCCATTCTGCCACCCAACAAACCCCTAGTACCGATGCTGGCATTGTCCCACACCCTCCTCGGCGTCCCCAAGGCCCTGTTCCTGAACCCCGCTTGTCCACTGCTTCTCAAGATGAACGGGGTTGGGTGTTCAGGGCCTGTTGCCCCTCACTTGGCTGTGAACTCTCTGTGGGTGAGAGCCGTGTGACTACCGCTTCCCCAGCGTCTGGCACGTGCGCAACACACACGCGGAGACGTGCTGCGCTGGGCCGGCAGGCACTCTTCCCAGAGCAGAGCTGAGGTGAGCGCAGCTGTGACAACCCTCCCAGAACAGGTTCAGTCCACTCCAGAAGCAGTGACGAGGCGGCTAAATTGTGCCAGGCACCATCCTAGGCCTGGGGGACGTGCAGCCTAAAAAGGCCTTCTGCGGGTGAGGAGACAGACGTGCTCACAGGAGCTGCAGCGCCAGGCAGAGCGGACGTTGGTTTACGTGTGAACTTGAGAAACGCTGTTGCTGTGGCCCATTTTCCAAGCTCAGCATGAGCAGCAACCATCTTTGAATTAACAAATTCACATTTCCCCTATGACAGACTTTAATAGAACATCTCACAAGGGGCTTTAAATAAACAGAAATACCCAAAGTGCCTTGATTCGTCGGCATGGTTGAAATGACAAAAGGCTTATTTTAAGCCACGCACTGTGCCCTGAGGAGACACGGGTGGCACGACAGGGCCGACATGTCCATGGGCATGCTGCCACCTGCAGCCATCCCCTCCAGCCCACGCCGCGCCTCACCACTGGCCAAGCCCGGCACAGGCACATCTCCATGTCGAGCCCTACCTTCCTTTGGCATCGAGACTATGCTCAGACTTTGTGAGATGCTGAATGGTATCTGGTCCACAGATAACTCTAAGCTCGTGGGACGATTCTTTTAAACCGCCCTGCTGGCTAAGGACCCGTGTGGACAAGTGGAGAGCACCAGGGCACTGGGGGCGGAGGACAGACCCGCAGTCCTCTCACATGCTGGGCGAGAGGGACTCTGGACAGGAGCAGGCTTCCTGTCACTGAGAGGGCAGAGTCTTGGTGCATGGAGATTTGGGTATAAGGCAAGCGTGGCCCGCTTCAAATGGCCCGGCTGACAATGCCTGTGACAGAGAAAGGTAATAAGCCCCTAACTGGGTCATTCTGGTGGCCAAATGAGACACAGCGTGCAAAGCGGCCACGGAAATTTGAATGCTCTATGTGAACACCAACCCTGGCATGGCGGGTAGTTTTATGTCAACTTGAGTGGCCCGCGGGGTGCCCAGATATTTGGCTAAACATTATTCTGGGAGTGTTTGTGAGGGTTTCTGGATGAAATTAACATTTGTGTTGGTGGACTGGGTAAAGCAGATGCCTCCTCCCCCAGGGGAAGTGCACCCCCTCCACCAATCCACTGAAGGCCCGAGCAGAACAAAAAGGCAGAGTAAGGGAGAATCACTCTCTGTCCCATCTTCAAGCTGGGGCATCAGTCCTCTGCATTCAGACTTGGACTTGAACTGGAACTGACACCACTGGCTCTCTTTGGTCCCCAGCTCGCTACTGCAGATCCTGGGACTTCTCAGCCTCCATAATTGTGTGAGCCAATTCCTCGTAGTAAACCTCTGTTATCCTCTATATAAATAAATATATACAAACACATCCTATTTATATGTATTTGGCATATACGAATATTTCTATTTATGTGTATGTACATGTGTGTCTATCTTCTACTGGTTCTGTTTCTCTGGCGAATGCAGACAAAACACCTGGTGATTATCTCAGCGCCACGCTGGCAGCTGGTGGGGTCCTGGCTATCAGCCTGCTCTTCTCCCAGCTGTGCCGTCTGGAACCGGCTCTTCAAACAGCATAGTACCTGGCATGCAGTAGGTATACAGCAAAGATGTGCTAAATGAATGAATGACTTATGCTGGAGAGAGAATCTTATAATGTGCACAGTGTTTTTATACAGATTCAGTTTTATCTCTGTGACAACCCTGTGAGGCAGCTTGTATTGTCACCATATCACGCCTGAGGAGATGGAGGTTTGGAGAAGCCAGGGAACTCGGCCCAGGAGCAGTAGGTGGCAGAGCTGGGTCTGAGCCCGGGTCTGTGGCACTCGCTGACCTCCCACTTCTCCTCCTTTAAGCCTCTAAGCTTCTCACAGACTCCATGCCTCTCTCCGCAGGGGTTGACTACGAGAGGGAGGGGCTGAATACAGGAAGCAAGAGAAACCAAGAAACTTCTAGCATCTAAACAAATCACCAGGGCTTCCATCATGCTGGAGAGCTTTTATTCCTCTCACCACCCCATGGATGTCAGCTGAACAGGCGAGCAGGCGAGGGCTTGAAATGCTCCCTTGGGAACTGAGGCCCCTTCACAGAGACCCTGGTAAATATCACTCAACAAGCTCCTCCATCCGGGGACACATTCATCATCTGAATGAGACTGCCTGCTTGGAGCTGAGAAATCTGCTTGTCATTCAGCGCTTTGCGAAGGGGAGAAGAATTGGCTGGGGCCAGTATCGGCCCCATTATCTTGCAGTTCCACTCTTGCTGTCAGCTGCACACAGAGCCCTCAGCATCTCCTGCTTAATGGGGTTGTTTCCTATTCCCTGACCCTTCAAAGTATTAACACTGAAGGGAAAAACAAACAGGCGATGTCACAGATAAGGGAATCTCCATTTACAAAACAAGCCTCGTCTAGGTAGCAGGGGTCCCAACGCCTCGCTACCATGCACGGCACAATCACTCCCCTGCCGCCATTTCTCAGGAGGACTTTCTGGAGATGGCACATTGTACCCAGTCTGGTCACCACAGGCCCTGATCCAATTCACTCTGCTTCAACATGGTAACTGAGCGGGACCCACGTGGAAGAACTATCAGGGACAAACAGACAAGAGTCGTGTTATGTCTACCTTCAACGTGACATAAGTCATGTTGTGTCTACCTACTTACTATCTAAGAGTGTAACTAGTATTCTTTAGAGTTCTCTCTACATCTTACTAGCCGATCCCTTCTACTCCAGTATCTATTATAGTTAACAACTCTTTATCTTAAACTATCTCTGTTGAAATTACTGTGTGGTTTCTTATTCCTGCTTTGATACTGACTGATACATACTGTATGTTCATGTAAAAAATAAAATAAATCCAGCTATTACCAAATCCTGGGAGGCAGTTAGAAAAGCAAGATAAACGTTGGTGCCACTCATGTATTCATTCTGCCATGAGGCTGACCGACCCTGCAAAACATTTATTGTGCAACCAGCATGTGCCAGGTCCTTAGCTGGGGCTGGGATGACTTCAAATGAAGAAAGCCTCTGACCTTGGGAAGCTCAGAGAAGGTGCCAGACAGGCGTGCTAATCTCTGCAGCCAAAGAAGAAATTATTACACAGCGGCATGTGTATGTATATATACATACTGAAGGAACAATTGGTGCCGGATGTGGGGGAGAGAAAGAGAAAGAAAGAGAAGAAGAGGGAACGAGTAGGAGAATATGAATGAACAAACAGTTGTGCAGAAAGTGACCCGGGAGCACTTAGACTCGTGGTCCGATTTTGGCCGCTATTCTCCTAGCCACGATCTGAAACAGAGAGGAAACAACAGAGAAGCGCTGGCTTTGCACACAAAACTGGTGGTCATGGCTCAGCAGGGAGGATACCTCGAGGGAAAGAGGGGACGTGAGCCGGGGGCAAGGCAGGGGGGTGGAAAGGAGCGCACTCCTGACCCTCCATTGCCCAGCGCTGGCCGGCTGGGGAGGTGCCAAACGCTAAGATCCTGGCTCCCTTTTCTCCCCATTCTGCTCACGTTCCAGTCCTGTCCGCCCAGCTCTGGACCCTCGGTCCTGCCTGCCTGTCCTGCCCTCTGGACTCGACTGCCACACTCTAGTTCCCCTTCCCTCATGGCTCTCTGGGCCTGAGGATTCTGGCTCAGACTTCCTTCCCTGGCCCTCTCCTCCTGGACCCTTGAGGGTGGCAGAGGACTCTGTTCTTGTTCTAGGACTCTGACTTGGCACTTGCCCATCAACCAGAGTCCTGGCTGGACCCCGCTCCAGTTCCCTGCCTGAAGTTTGATGGAAGGCTGAGGTTCAGATCATCGTGGTGATGGAGAACAGTGAGGGCAAAAGGTCAAAGTCAGTAGAAGCTGGCCTAAGTGCGGGACAGGGAGGTACGTGTCCTGGCAAGGGCTGAGAGGGGAGCTGGAGAGAGGGAGCAGTCCAGACACAGGCAGCGGCTTCTTCACGGTGCCCACCTGCCTGGCCAGCAGCTGCTCCAGGGACCCTGGGAGGAGCCCAGCTCCTGACTGCTCTGGGCAATATAAATCATGCCATTACCGAACGCAGGCTCCAAAATGCTGTTCACATGCCGCTTTCCCCAGAGAGATGGAAATGGCCCGTGCATCAAGCACCTCGGAGCCATGCCAGAGCTCATCCTGTTCTTGGGGACAGGGCTTGGCAAGAGGCCCCAGACAGGATTTTCATTTGCAAGCATGGCCTCCCGATCTCTCCAAGTACACACTCTCGGTCCTCCCCCTGGCGGTGCAACTGAACCTCCACACAGGCCCACTTTTATTTATGTCTCAACATCCTTTTGCTAACTCATTTCTTCTCCCTTTCCCCTGCCTCCATCTCCAGGCTTCCTGTACACTGACAGCCAGTTATTTGATGAAGACCAACCACTCGCAACCCTGAAGCTGGAAACGATGGGTGAGAAACTCCATCTTCAGTTTCCTGTGCACAGGACCGTGAGGCAGTTCTACACCACCAGCCCCACACCAGCGGGAGCAGATCAAAGGCAGCAAAATATTCCTTCTTCCAAAGCAAGGATTTCTTTACAATTGGCAAAACTTGAGGAAGCAAGAGTGAGTTCATTTGCTGCTACTGTACATGATCATTTAACGCCTCCAGATTCCAAGAAGCCAGGTCTAACTAACTGTGCCAGCACCCTGTGTTGGAGATTCTAGAACCAGGAAGCAGAGAATGCCCTGGAGATATGAAAAGATGCACGGATGACAAATACCATGGGCATTTACTGGGTTTTGCATGGCCAGTCTGCTGACAGCTGAAAGGGCCCATTTCTCCCAGAGGCCACTTAGCAACAGAGAGCCAGAATTTAAAGACATGAGACTTTGGGAACTCAAGATTTCTGAGACCTCTGAAACGTTCCCGTGTGAATTACTTACTGGTCCCTGTCTGTGCTTTCATAGTGATTATCAGTAAACCTTTAAGATGAAAAGAGCCTGGGGCTTACTTTTAGGGACAGCAAGGAGAGGGGACAGGCAACCTACTCCACGAGCTGTCTCACACAGGAGAACCCAAGAAACAGAGGAGCTGATGTGAGTCTTTAAAGAAGGAAAACAGGCTGCATGTTGGGGATGGGGAGAAGTGGGCCGTGTAGTAGACAGCTTTGGAGCAGCTGCCCTAATCATAAAGTTCTACTTCTAGAAATTGCCTTCCTGATCCACAGCATCGCAGGGGTGACCCCTTTCCCCCACACTGCTGACTGTACCAGAGTTAGATTTCTGCCCTAAGCTAGGCCAACCAGATTCCTTTCCTCCTGCGATTCCAGGAGAGCCGAATGTGACTTCCTGTGGCTAGTTCTTATAGGCCAAGGGTGAGCACATGAGCCACAGAGGGTGGCCGTTTCCCCACTCCAGGACTCGGGGAGCGGAGAGCATTTTACACGTCGTTTGCCGCTGGAGCGATGAGGAGAACCAGGCTGCCCTGCACAGCCCAGCTTTCCTTTTCTGATCTGAGCTTGCCATTGGCTTTCATGGGACTCCTCACCCCCATAACCTTACTATTAATAGAAACCCCCTTCTTTGGACTGTGAATGCTTTTGAGAGGATTGTTGGTGAGGGGAGAGGAAGAGGAGGGCTGAGAAGTGTCCTCAGGGACCTATATGGCCTTGCTGCACCAAGCCAGCACCACGGCTGCCAAGCTGTTCTGGCATCATCCAAACTTGTGGGACACATAGGAGCGCGGCCAAGGCAGTCGGTGGCAAGAAAGAGTGCAAGCTGCACACCAGAGAAAGATGTGCTAGAATCACCCAAGAGGGGAGGGGCAATGTGGATGCCATTCTCCTCAGAAAATTCCTCCCAGTGAGCCCACTCATGGCATATTCCAGACCTTACGACCAGAGGGGACGTAGCACAGCAAACCAGACGTTAAAGTCAAATCCACTGGTTCGAACTCGCACTAGCAGTGCCCCCCACCCCAGCACTACCCAAGAGGCAATTAATAGTTTCTTACCAGAAATCCAGTCACCACTATATACTCGCTGGTCTCTCTGGAGATGCTCGTATTTGGATGAAACTAGATTTCATTCTTTGCTCCTGTATGTCACTCTAGAAATTGCTTTTCCCTGTATCCTCTCAAGACTGTAATCCATACTATTATCTAACGGTTGTTATGTACAGAACAAACCCTCTGTTTGTCTGAAGGCAAATGATTACATTTACCTGCCAAGAATCTATACACATAGCCTCACAAAACACAAGTCTGAATGATCAATAAGTTCCGACGTGTGCTTTGGTTGTTAAACTGATAAAAGAATCAAAGTCTTCTTCAAATATGCTTTCTTAAGATCATTTGAATTTTATAAAAAAGCCTTCTGGCCTTTGGGATTCAGAACATTTGTGCAATTTTAACTCAGAAGCATTTTGTGTGTACCTTGCTTATCTCATGGCCTGGAATTATCTAGTCTGCACTTAAATGTTAAAAGGAGGAACACTGGGTTTTTCTCTAGCTTTTCTTCTTTCAGTAAACACAGTGATCAAACAAATAAGAAGGTTTCACTTCCATTAGCTCGATAGTCTGTGTGCATGAAGACTGTGATTGATCGGAAGGCCCCATCACTTGGTGTCTATTTTTGAAATCTTTGCTGAGAAAGCATTGGCAACGGAGTTCTCCCCTGACAAAGGGGCTCTCAAACCCTCTCTACCATTGACTAGGTTTAGTCACACCCATAAAGCCCAATTTGACCCATTACAAAAGCTGTGTTGTAAAGGTTGAGTATCCCTTACCGGAAATGCTTGAGACCAGAAGTGTTATGAATTTTGGATTTTTTCAGATTCTACAAATATTTGCACTATACTTACCGGTTGAGCATCCCAAATCCAAAAACCTGAAATCTGAAATGCTCCAATGTTCATTTCCTTTGACTATCATGTCAATGCTCAAAAGTTTCAGATTTTGGAGAATTCTGGATTTTGGATTGTGAGATTTGGGATGCTCAACCTATAGTATAAAGAGCCAAAGCCCTGGAGTCTGGGAGACATGGGGCTGAATCCCATTGCTTCTGGATACTACCTATGGGATTTAGGACAGGCAGACCTCTCTTCTTTATAGTATAGGTAAAATGGGGACAATAATAGGATTAATAATGGAAGTGTAGCACCCAGTGTAGAACCCGGCACCTGGTAGGCACTTAATGAGCTTAAGGGACATTTTTCTTTTTTGAATTCTGTGAATATGTGTGTGTGTTATGTAAGAATTAGATACACACTCACACGTACAGATACATCCAATAAATAAAGTCATCCCAGCTACACAGGACTGCTTTGAGTACCAAACAAGAGCATATGTGAAAGCCCTTTGTATGGGCAGACTGTACAGATGAAAGCTAGCACTGTGTTATTATTAAAAGTACTTAATGGGATTTTAGCTATACCAATATTTAGCAGCAATGTGTGTTGTCCCTGGTGAAAATGCCAAAGGCTAGAAAAATAGTTTGTTCACTTCATCCTACTTTCTTTTATTCTGAAAATAAAATATACTTATGGCAAGTACAGTCATGTATCACTTAACACCAGGGATGTGTTCTGAGAAATGCATCGTTAGGCAATTTTGTCACTGTGCAAGCATCGTAGTGTGCAGTTACACAGCCTAGATGGGACAGCCCACCGCACACCTAGGCTATCTGGTACAGACTATTGCTCCTGGGCTACAAACCTGTGCGGCGTGTTACTGTACTGAACACTGTGGGTAATTGCAGTACAATGGCATGTATTTGTGTATCTAAACACAGAACAGGCACAGTAAAAATACAGTAATATAATCTTATGGGACTCCTGTGTATATAGTTCGTTGTTGACTGAAACGTTGCTATGTGGTGCGTGACTGTGTTTAACATTGATTCTAAAGGTAACCAAGTGGAAAAGTGGAAGCCCCTCTATCCTCCCACAGAGCGAGTGCTCCGACCACTGTACGGACAGACAGCCTGCACGATGGATGTGGATGTTCGTATCCACTATGTTCACATTCATGTGTGTATGTTTGCATATGTGTGCGCGCACAGGAGTGGGACCTCTTTAACTGAGGTGTCACTACAATAAGTATCAGACACTAAAGGAACAGGCACTCTGTGCCACCTCCCCATGTCTAGACTTTGAGAACCTGTCTCAGGACTTTTGGGTCCCCATCTAGATCAAGGGTCAGAGAAGGAAGGTGTGAGGAGACTGGTGAAGAGATTTCTCTGGAGAGAGCGACCCCCATATAGTTAGTCCCTACCCCAACCCCTTTGGGATAGGAGTCAGAGGGACCATCTTCCACCTCGAGCTGTGTCGGAGGTATTTTCGTGGAGGTATCACTCAGAGAGCTGGGAAGTGTGCACCCTGAAGTCAGGAGAGAGACTTAGAGGACCGCAGCCTGCCCCGTGCTGAGCAGGGTCTCACTGTCCCACCCTGCCCCTGCCCTGCCAGGAGGGCAAGGCTAGGGAGGGAACTGCCTATGCTGCTGGCGTTCCTCGGGGTCAGGGACACAATAGTGCTTCCTGCAGACCAAATGTGGTCCGCAGGGAAGGGAGAGCAGGCAGGGCTCATCTCCAGTTCTGCCCAACAAGGCCATCTGGAGAGGCCAGCAGAGATGTACCACCAGATGCCCAGGGATGAGAAGGAAAATGGAGGACCAGAGGTATACCCACCCAGTCCAGCAAGCTGCAGGGACAGAGAAAACAAGATTCCACTTTAACTCTCTGCCAGACCCAAAGTTCCCAAAGCTACATAGCCAAGTGAGAACAGTCCCGTCTCCTCCTAGCCCCTCGCCACAGCGGCAAGTGAGTGGCGGGGAGGCAGGCCTGCCCCTTACCTTCCGCAGGCTTTCAGCCCAAAGCAGGCCTCGTGAGTGTAATGCTCTCTTCTCCCTGGCAACAATGGGACAAACTCGGGCTGCTGCACACGACCATGGTCAGGTTAACAGGAAGAGGAATTTCAGTGGCTTCATAATTTATTTGATAATAAGAATATATCCTGGGCCCAGTTTTTCCTTTTGGTCCAGGAAACCATACTGCCCTTAGGCATGGAGGAAGGGAGGCATCCTTGTCCTCTTCCTCGATTCCTTCCCAGAGTCATACTGTTGCTCAAAATTGCAGAGAACTTCCCTGCTCCTTCCCACTCCCCAAAATGGGGTCCTGTACTCAGAGCCACCATCCTGTGCAGCAGGAGTCTGGGCAGGCAGCTGTTCGTGCCCACTTGGGAGGGGAGGGGTTTCTGCCTGGGTAGATCCACGAATGCCTGGGCTCCTCGCCTGTAAGGAGTGAAGGTGAGGAAATCTGAAGTGTCAAAACCACACAGTCCGGAATGGGACGTACTCATTCACCCAGATATCCTGAGGGCCTGCAAAGTGCAAGATGCTATGAGAGACCCCAACCAGGGTCAGAGCCTGTGATATCAGGAGTTCCCAGCCCTGGAGGGGAACTCAACGCAGACAGACACGCCTCTGCCACAAGCCAGGAGCTGCACAGTGTGCAACGCAGAGGGACACAGAGCTGCAGGGTAGGAGAGGCACCTCACAGCAAAGGGAGATCCTTTATGTGCTCTCAGAGGCAGCAGCACTTGAGATGGGTTGAGGAAATGATCTAGGACTGGAGCGAGTGAGGATGGCAGAGTAGGATATTTAGGGGCAGGGAGACACGGGGAAGAAACAGCTAAAGCCAAACCGCAGATGTGGCACTAAGATAAAATACGTAAATACTGTCAGATTAATATTCTGCAAACCAGCACCTTGATTAGGTTTTAACTGCATGAGCTCGTGACTTCACATATGCTGTCCAACGCCCAGAAGACAGTGCAGAGCATGGTGTCAAGGCCGCTGTCACCCAGCGCCAGTCCAGCTTCCACATATCATCTCCCACCACTGTCTGAGACAAACCTGCGCCATCCAAACCAGGCGCACTCCATTCCATGAACACGCTTTGCAATGGGCCACTTCCCTGCTTTGCTTTGGCCATGCCCTTGACCTGGACTCCCGCTCTCCATCAACCCTGACCTGCCTACACACGTGGAAATCATGCCTCTCCCTCAAAGCGAGCCCGAATGCTTTCCCCTTTAGAAAGCTTTGCCTGTATACCTCCTTCTCTGAGCACCTCCAGCAGCACCTGCCAGCTGAACAAGTCCCAAGATCCAGACCATCAGGAGCCTTGAAGTCTGCTCCCCCTTTCCCCTGGTTGGGGGGACATGTGTGGAGGCAGGGGTCTGTCTCATGTGCCTCTGAACCTCACGAGGCCTAGCACAGGGCCTTGGCTCCAGCAGAGCTCAGCACAGGCTGGGTGGCTGCATAAGGGCTCCTGAGGGCCTCCCTGCCTTCATCACCCACCATACAGGTTAGCTTCTGTCCCCTCCCAGGAGGACCAAATCAGTCACGGGAAAAACAAAACGTGCACCTTTAAGTAAACAGTGGTTTTGTAGCAATCGTAAAATGCCTTTCTTCCATTTCCTTCCTAGAATCTTGAACTTTCTTTCTGTGAGGTGACCAGACAAAGGAGGGATTGTTAGAGAAAGGAATTTTTTTTCTTTTTTTTAGCAGAGGTGGTTTGGGGCCAGGTTCCTGGAGCCCTGGAGGACCCTTGGAGGCTGGTCTCAAATCCATGGCACTTGGCTGTTCCTTTCCCCAGCCTGGCTGGGGACTGCATAAGGGCTCGTGACGGCCCCACTTCACTGCATCCTGGGGTGCGTGGGTGTGTGTGCACGCATGCATAACGTGAGGCAGCGTGCGTGTCTGTGAGGGCGCAAGATGAGTGTGTGCGGTGTGTTGCGTGAGGGGTGCGCGTGAGAGCAAGAGCACGTGGGGGCAATGCATTCTATCAGGAGAGTAGCTCTGAGCCCTGTCACTGGGCATCTGAAATAAAGTCCCCATTCTGATCTGCAGGGCTCCCTAACTCCAAATCCGAGGACAATAGAATCGAGGCGGTTATTAATGACAGCTGAAGTCAATTATCATTAATCCTTGTAGCACAGCTAGGAGGTAAATCATCTCATGTTTGTTAAAGATGCCTGAAGGGAGACCCAGAGGAGTTCAGGCACCTGTCCAGGACCCCACAGGTAATAAGTGGCAGAACTGGGCCTGGGAGACAGTTGACCTTGAATCCTGGCCTGTGCCTTCCCATGCCACCATCCCAGCCTCCATGGGCTCAGACGCTGCCTGATCCAGGAACCCATTTTCTGAAGGCAATCAGGGGCTGAGAAGTTCAAGGTTCGCAGAGGCATTTCCATTACCTCAGCCCTCCTATGGCAGCATCAGCTCCCATATGCTTTGCATGCTTTTAAGTTTCATTTGATTCTGCGTTCTTGTGGAAAACACAGGCTATTAGAACTATAAATGCTCTACAAAGATCACCATGAGGTCCATTTCTTTTGTCCACTAAGAGCCAAGAAGGTCTCTGGAAGGAACGTTTGCATATATGATGTATGTGCTACATATTATTTAGGAGCATTTATACATAAAGGGGTTTGAGCCGCATGAAGGTAGAGTGTATGGAGGATGGGCCTGTCTTCTACCAGCTGTTAAGGAGCGACCTGCCTGGCTCAGTGTTTAAAGATTTTTGTTTCCTACAATTGCACTAATACAAGTTATATTAAAAAGCCAAATGACCCCTTTAACAAATGAAAAAGAGATGAGGGTTTAAGATAATGAGAATATTATAGCAAAGCTCACACTGTGCCTGATTATAACAGGAGTCCTACAGCTAGACCTCCACGGAGTACTGTGAGAATGCCCCCCCAGAGTTGTTATAAATACAACAAACCCTAATATGTCATAATGAAAATGCATATTCTAATACAGTATGATCCCCTTAATGAGGAAAACTGGAAGGGGTATGCGGTAGCTTTATTTATAATCCTCTAAATCTAGGTAAATTGCAAACATTTAAAATTTCTGTACAAATAGTGTCACCAAGAGCCATCAAATGGAGTCTATTTGGTCTGGAGAAGGGACCACTTAACAGACAAAGTGTGACCAGATGTTAGGCAACAACTGCGGGGAGGGGAGTTCATCCAAAACTGAGAAACAAGTCATAGGGTGAATGTGACTCCCATGCTTCTAGAAGGAATCGAGGAAAGTCTTTGCATTCAATAGTCGTATTTGTTACTGTCTAAATTGAACTTTGGGTGGAAACAGTTTCCTGTCCGCCTGCACTATTTGTTTCCTGATATCCAGAAACACCGGTTTTCTGAAACAAGTCAAAGTAATACAGGATTTTCCTTTGTTAACATTGAAGTCTTTTACCTCTGGGGCAGAACCTGTTCTCTTCCCCTCACATCCACCTCCCTCCCTCCCTCCCTCCCTCCCTCTCTCTCTCTCTCTCTCTCTTTCTCAGCAAAGCATATTTCCTTCTCTCTCTAATTGGATTTTCTAAAAGGATCTGTTTCCCTTTCTCTCTTCCAGATGCTCAAGATACAGCACTGTACAAAAAGCCGCTGGCTGGTGTCGTTCTTGTCTTTTTCTGCCACATTAACCCGGTAGGGGGTTTAACAGCCTGAGATTTTGAAAAGCTGTTGTCAAGTCATGAAAGCCCCCAAACGCAACTTAAATGGTTATTAGCTAGCAGGAAACGTCCCCTGCATTCTAATACCTCCATTTAAATAACAATAATAAGGAAAATAATCACAATAAGAGTAAACTCCATGCCTTCACAGCCACGATTATATCCTACCACCCATAGTCCACACAGGCTACAGGGGATTTATATGGGGCCTGAGGTGAGGGCATGGCTTTGGATTGGTGGGCACGCCTGATTTCGCAGGCTGCCAGCAGGGGTCGCCCAAGTCATCTAGCAGCTAAATCAGAGCTTCCATGACATTGTGGATAATTCCTTTAAACAATCCGAGGCGTAGACAAAAGAGCCAAGGGGGTTCCTTGCTCTATTAAAAGCCCTGAAACACATGTATTTGCCAAATGGAAAGGTACAGAATTAATTGGAAAATAGATGGAATTTGTATTCCTCAGCTCCCTTGGAGGTTTTATAATTAATAAATATTTGTTAAGCCTTTAATAAGTATGAAGTACCATATATGTGCTAAACAAAACAAGCTTTTGCAGGCATCAGAATGTACTTATGGTGCAATCTATATTAGATCAAAAGATATGAAAGTTAAGAATAAGAGCAACACTAATAGTGCCACACAGTGATTCTTTATCAAGAGCCAGGCATTTTCCCTAAATTATTGCTTTCCTCATAATGAATGATCCGTCAAAGTAGATATTATCATTATTCCCATTCCATAGGTTTTTGTATAAAGCCAAAAAAGCTCTGCAAGATTTAGTCATTTGCCCCAGGAAGCCCAGCCAGTAAGCAGAAGAGCCCAGATTTAAATTCAGCTTTATATCCAGCTCTTCCCAACTCCCAAACTGGTATTCTTTCTACAGCCCTATTTTATAGCCAGCATAACAAAATTTACGTATTCCTTAAGCCAAGGATGCCAAAGGCTCCCACAAAAAAAAAATACCAGCCATTTTCAGGGATAATTAATGAAGTACAAATTGTATAGGTTAATAAAAAAAACAACTGTGTTGACTACGGGGCTTCTGAAGTAATGTCTCGAGTGTTTTTATTTCCTTATGTATATTCAATACTTTAGAAAATGTCTACAGATGTGAAATTTATAGTAAATATGTTCTGCAGTCTTAATTGCTAAATGATTACAAAGTAACTAAACAAGAGGTGGCAGGTTGCCCTGTGGCTTTATTCATCTCTTTCTGGAGAGCAGCAAAATCATAAAGTCTTCTCTGACACAACAGGTTTCTATGGTTACACGAGACGTAAATATATTCTATGTCCTGTGCGCTGTGAAAGGACCAGCCAGGCACTGTGTGTGCAGCAGACCCCAGAGGGAGAGCACTTGTGTGGGTGGCACTCCACAGCAGCTAAATATTTGTTTCTAGGTTTACAAGCGGGCGGAAGCAGGAATAAAAGCTGTCGGTGCTACGTAGACTGTCTGCATAGTTCAGTAACTGTAACGGCATGCTGGCCATAAAGAAATGCAAAGAACGAAATGGCTTCTGCTTTGTCAGGCTTGAAAACCAGTCCTCAGTGAGCCGAGTGAGGCAGAGGCTTCGTCTATCACCCCTTCTGATTGCAGGATGGCCTGTCTTCTCCCACTGGGCGTCTGCACAGAATCCACATGTATCCAGATCATTCTGTTGGTGGTCTACATTTTTTTTAAAACCTTAAAGAAGCATAATCAGATAGTGGCTGCTGAGAAACCAAGTAAGAATAGTAGTTTCCAATCAAGATGGGATATACTTGGAGACTGAATCCAGGATTTACTATTTGCATCATGAGAAGTGATAAATTGCAATAATCTGCATCATTAAGACTCAGGATGGAATATTGGAAAATCCAAATTTAAAGAGCAAGGGTAATAACAGCTTAGATTTCTCCAGAGTTATTTTTATTGCATAAATTGTGAAGCAATGTTAAATAAAGAAATGATGGTTCTTGCCCATTAAACAGAATCCCTAATACCCTGAACTATACCCTCTCCCTGCTTAACTCCGAAGTGTTTCATAGATCACCTGCCCCTGACTGCACATATTCCAGGGGCCCTGGAATCTAGGAAGGTAGTTACTGAGACAGCTACATTCCTCTTTTCCTTTTTAATGATTAGAGAAAAGAAAAGGAAGGGCAGGCCAAAAATTCCTAGGAAAGGAAGAAGTAAGCTTTTCTGAAAAAGCAGTATTTACCTGGAGAAAGTGCTCATTGGTATCCTTTAGAACAAAAAGTAATGACTACTGCTGGACATTTTTGCTTTTAAGGTCTTTAAGAACACATTAAACATTCTTCTTTTAAATATAAATGCATCCTGATGCTTGTTAGCCAAAGGAAGTCTTAAATAAATCCCTGATACATTTATCAAGTCAAAGGGCATGATCTGGGTTAGGAAAATAACATAGAGATCCTGTTTGGGGAAGAAAGGGCACATATGCTAGGTATCTGGCCTTTCTGGAGAGAAAGTGAGTGGCCTGGTTTCCTGCAGCTGTCTTTCAGGATCCAGAAATGCATGAAGGCAAGAATGGAGAGGGAATGATGAGATGAACCAAAGGGAAGGCCGTGGTGATCCCAGGACAGCCCTGCATGTGGCAGATTGCTTGCCGAAACAAGGCTGCCTAATGAGTAGCTTGGATTGATTTGAAGACATGGAAATATAAGGCTGAGACTGTGCCAACGGTCCCCCCTGGGATTTGGGCCATCTCAGCTGGATGCTATGTGTGCCAAACACAATGCAAAACCAACATTTCCAGGCTGAAATGTAGGGTTCCAAATGTGTCATTTGGATTTCATTTTAAAATCAGGGTTTGAGCCACGTCTTTGGCCCAGATAAAAGGATAAGGGGGTCAGGACCGTATCAAGGACAGGAGAGGGGTGTTGCAAAGGACAGAGCAGAGAGGGAATGGTGATGGCTTCCAACTCATCCACCCGCCATCTTGTCCCCTTCATGTAATGTGATAATCCTGATGTACAGCCAGCACTCCTCTGTGGGCTCCCCTCCAGCACATAGCTGCTGCCATCTCCAATCCCGGCTCATGTCACTCTACACCCTTGGAATGTTCCACCCTCTCTTTAGACAACCCACATCTCTCCCCATCAATAAACTCTGCCTAATATTTACCTCCTCCATGAAGGCAATCTCTCTCACTAATCCCAATTGGCTTTGAACATACAGATCCTTTCATCTAACTTTTAGCACTCAAAGATTTGATTACATAAATTCTGCGATCATTTCCAGCTCTAAAATGTCATCCATAGTTTAAGAGAATAGCTGAATGAGCACCCCAGTAATGAGAGGGTCCCTGTCTTTGAGTCCAGCGTGTTTCTGGAGCCACACCCTGCAGCAGAGCTGGGTTGGGCTCATACCGCTGCATTTGTTCCAGTAAGTTCATCAAGTCTGACAGTACATGGGAGGGTTAAAAGCAATGATAAATCAGTGTTTATTAGACAGTGCTGAGTGAAAAGAGCAGTGAAAAACAGGTAATGTCTATTCCTTCACTCATTCGTCAAATGTTTGCTGAGCCTCTTCCATGTGGAGAAAAAACAGGGAGTAATAGAGGCACAGTCTCTGCTCTCCTGGAGCCACCGGTCAAGAATACTGGGTGACAACTGGGAACAGGGACACCTAAAGCTACACTTTGAGCCCTCAAGAATCAGTGGAATGGTTAGTGCAAGAGCAAGATAAACACAGAACACCACCTATAAAGGAACTCTATGTATGTGCGAAGACAAAACGGGATAGAACGGCATGAGCTAAAGTGCTAAAGGCGTTTGAGAAACGAGAAAGAGAGGTATGTGTTCTGGACTTAGAGAAGGCAGGCAAGCCCGCTGAAGGATGCTGAAGATTGAGATGAACAGAAAGAAAAGAAGAATAGACCCTTGCTTACTGTCTGCCATAGATTAAGGGCTATGTTAGGAATTTCCAGGACATTATCTAGTTTTAAGACTCACAACAACTCTATGAGGTAAAGATCACAATCCCCATTTTATAGATGAGAAAAGTGAGTCTAAACTTACCCCAAATAATACAGTTATTAATTTATGGGGCCAGAATTTGCCTCTAAGTTTAATGTTGCTCCATACACCCACCCACATCTCCCCCTTGCTCCCCATCACCATCCTTAGTCCATGCAAGGCCTGTCTATCCAATCACCCACCTGTCACTACTCACTTTCCTGTTCCCCACTGGCAACCATTCTAATGTGTTTACCATGTG
This sequence comes from Indri indri, assembly GCA_004363605.1. Lineage (NCBI taxonomy): Eukaryota > Metazoa > Chordata > Mammalia > Primates > Indriidae > Indri > Indri indri. The sequence continues at coordinate 1,404 of RJWJ010030333.1, read as the reverse complement.
TCGCTCTGACTGAATTTCTACCCCCAAAACCTACATATAGGTATTTTAATCAGGTATCTGATATCATCTTATACAGTTCATTCTTTCTTATTTTTCCATTTCATCCTACATTTTTAAGACCAATCTGTCCATGCTGCTTTGTATATTTTCCTAAAATTTTATTATGAAAAATTAAACATACAGAAAAATTTAAAGAATTTTATGGTGAATATCTATATACCTACTGCCTTGATTCTATAATTAATATTTTAATAAAATTGTTTTATCACATACCTATCCAACTATTTTTCCTTTTTTCCATTCATCAATTCATTTTGTATTTGAATGCAATTCAAAGTATATTACAGATTACAAAGTTCCCCTAAATACTTCAGGAAGGCATATTATTAGCTAGAGTACAATATTTGTTTATGAAATTTTATATATAGTAAAAAAATAGAAGTTACATAAAATGAACTGCACAAATCATAATGTACACTGAGTGAGCTTTGACAACGGCATGCACATGTGTTCATAAACTCTATCAAGATTTAGAACATTACTTCACCCTAGAAAGTTCCTTCATGATCCTTCCCAGCCAATTTTTGCCCCTACCCCAGAGGCAAACCTTCTGACTTTTTTCCACCAGAGATTAATTAAGCCTGTTCTAGAACTTCATATACAGAGGATCATACAGTACATACTCTTCTGCGTAAGGTTCCTTTCAGTTAGCAAAGTATTTCTGAGATTCAGCCATGTTGTTGTGTGTATTTATAGTTGGTTACTTTTTATTGCTGAGTACTATTCCATTGTATGACCATAGCACAGTTTGTTTAATCATTCTTCTGCTGATGGTCACCTGAGCTGCTTTCTAATTTGGAGGTATTATGAATAAAGCTTCTTACAACATTCATGCAGAATTTTTTGTGAACATACATTTTCATTTCTCTTGGGAAAGTACCTCAGAGTGAAATTGCTAACTCATAGGATAGGTACATATTTAGTTTCATAAAAGCCATCAGAACTTTTTCTAGAGTTATTATATATTTACAGTCACCCCGATAATCCATAAGCACTCCAGTTGCTCTACATCCCCACTAACATTTACGTTGTCAATTTTTAAAATTTTATCCCTTCTAGTGGGAATGAAGTGGTATGTTCTTGTGGTTTAAGTTGCATTTCCTTGATGACTAAAGATGTTAAGTATTTTCTGATGTGCACATTGCCATTCACATAACATTTTAAATAAAGTATCTGTTCATATTTTTCTACATTTTTAAATTGGATTATTTGTTTTTCTGTTATTGAGTTGTAAGAGTTCTTTATATATTCTAGACACCAGTCAGATAAATGATTTGTGGTTTGCCTATTCATCTTCCTCATTATATCTTTTGATGAGCATAAGTATTAAATTGTGATGAAGTC
>RJWJ010030332.1:0-19998 GCA_004363605.1 Indri indri | reverse complement strand
TACAGCCTAAGGCAAAAAAGGTGCCAAAAAGTAAGGCTGGTTTACAACACAGTCCTAACCTCAGCATGCTGTGAAGGTTTTCTCCAAGAGGGATTTAGCAGTAATTACATTCTTATGCTATAACGATACATAGAGCACGGAGGACAGTATGTCTCCTGCCCATAAGATCAATTTTCTCTCTTGTGATGTAAAAAAAAAACAAAACCCAATGGATTTAATTTTCTCTTTGGCTTCAAAAGCATTCTGACATTTGGAGTACTCAGCAACCAACCCCCCCTCCCCCTAACCAATCCACTCTGCCAATCTGACAAGACTATGAGTAATTCTTCTTCATCCCATCTACATGGTACAGGTTGTGATGTGCCTTTATATAAAGGGGCATTTTAGAATCGGACAGGATCAGACAGGGGTTTAGAATATTCCTCTAGGCTGTAAAGTCTATGAAGATTGTGGTAATTAATTGCTCTAATAATAACAGTGCTTTAAAATACAGTTAAGAAAATACTTGTACTGATTATGCTTTATGCATAATATACTCTCTAACAACATGAAGAATTTTTTGCCTGTCTCCTGAGCGTACTAAATCCATAATCCATAAATCACTGAGAAAGATCAATGTAAAATCAAGCACATGCACAAGCAAAAAGATGTTTGATACACAAAAGGAACTCTGGGAAGAAAACTGTACAGTTTTGCTCTATACAGGTCAAAGAATACAACAGAGTATTGGAGAAGGGGGGGGAGGAAAAGAAATTTCTCTGTAAATGTGAAACTAACACCTACTGATATTCACATTAAACAGTATGGTTTCCAAAATACATCTGCACAATAGCATCTCTTTTATTTAATTCAGGCCTTAATTCTCCCTTGAAAAATGGGAAGGGATGAAAATAATGGGAATATAATATCCATTTAATGAGAAAAATATAATAAGAGTCTTAAAAGAATATTCAACCATTATTTAAGATTTTTTTTAAATAGATAAGATACCATTATACTCATATGAGCTATATAGTCCCACGCAAAAGACGAAATGTAACTTCTAAATATTCCACGGTGTGTGGAATTGTGGAAAGTAGATTGCTCACTGACAGTAAGTTCTTCCTTTCCTTGTTTTTTTCCTCTCATACTTTTGTGTTGTGGAGTTGCTGGGTTTTTTTTTCTCCATCCTATCTTATTTTTCAATTGCGTCTCCATTGAGCTCCTTCCCTGTACTGTTTCACTCAGTTAACCAATGAAACAGTACCTTTAGTTAACCAATCTATGACCCAACTCTACAGTTGAATTGGGCGAGGCTAAAAATTTGTAGTGTGCTAAAATGTTCAAAGTTGATATGTATAGTGAGTTCAAGATTTTATAGTTGTGAGGTGACACAGGGAGGTAGATAAGTGGCAAAAAAAGCAATCTTCTCCAAGTCTCTTCTTCATATACTTATTCCTAAACTGATAATAATTCTTACTTCTGGATTTAAAGGCAAAAATAACACACATGTACAAGGAACAATCTAAGGGCTTTATTATATATATATTTAATGAATGTATTTCAGTTCTTATGTGTTCAAGGAACTGTTCTATTTACGTATTTCCTCAGGCATTTTTTTGATACTTTAACTAAAGGGCTATTCAAAATCTTGATGCAGGTTTTTTAATCTACAGTCCATGCACAAAACTGTATTTCAGTGTAAATGCTTTTATTTAGTCCTGTTTGTATTATTTTATACATTTAAAAACATTATCCTGAGAGGGGGTTTAATGACTACATCAGACTGCCAAACCATCCCTGGTACAAAAAAAGGTTAAGAATCCCTGCTTGATTTTGTATCTATACATAAGGGAGTTATGTTATAGATACAATAAAAATGTATCAGAAAGTATTCATTTGTTTTTATACATGTACAATAATCTTAATATTGAAACTGGATTGCTTCAATATGCTTAATTATTCTTTTCAAACTGACAAATTCTTTTAAGGTTCAATATGCAATGAAAAACTTCACAGAAATAAATATTCTTTATGAATATTATGGTCCATAAATTGTAATGTAGAGATGAACTTAAACTAAAATTCACAGCCCAAAAGGTAAATGTGGATTGTAAATTAGACATCCTACCATTCAAGACAGTAGCTCATATTCAATATTACCGTCATTTATTCTATTTCCAAGTATATAATAAAAGATGAATATTCCTTGTAAAAAAAGAAATGTTCTACAGAGTGAATCCAACATATCAGATAATTATTAATAAGATTCTATCTTGGTGTCTTCTCCTTTACTTAGCCTATAAAAGTAGTTAAAAATTGCATTTCTTTTAAAAACTGCATTTCTTTTAGCAATTCAGTTTAGTAAAGAAGTGACATAAACTAGTGACAATGAATTGAACAAAGTTTACATTAATTCCATTTCAGCCTATTAAACAGAGATATAGTAGCTTAAAAAAATACTCTGGGAGAGGTAACAGGTACAAACATTATCTACCAGAAAATACAAATTAGCATAAATGAGTTAGGAATTTCCTTCCAATGACCTCATCTCGGAACTGATGTGGTAGTCATAAGACATGATATCTTAGGCAGTTAAAGTATTTTTAGAATTTCATCTATTTTACCTGTGGCCTGCTTTTACATGTTAAACCAATGTCTTGGGCTTTTGTAATTACCGTATAAATAAAAGAAATAAAAGAAAAAAGAATAAGGTTCAATTTAATCTTGCTTATTATTTTTATGATTATTAAAAGTTTAAAAATCAAGTTTAAAATAATTAGTCTAATTTTAAAAGTTACATAACATAAAATGCATGCATAGAGGCAATAGATAAATGCATGCAAAAAGTGTTAATATGTCTAACTCTGATTTTTGAAATTTTCTTCCTTGTGAATTCCTGTAATTCCAAATTCCCAAAATGAACATATATATTGCTTTTGTAATGAGAAGAAGCACAATAAATGTCACAGGTGTGTGTGTGTTTGTATGACTTTTATTTCATGCATCTCTGTTTCTTTTAGAATTCTTTCTGCTGTAAGGAATAGAAATGTCAAACTAGAAGTGGTTTTTTCCATCTCATGTTACAGGATGTCCAGAGGTAGGCACGTGGAATTGGTTAACCCAGACCTTTGAGTCAGCTTCTCTGCTTCCACTAGGCTTTCTTTTCATGACTAGAGGCTGGTTGTCACCATTCTAAGTCTCAAAGGCAGAAAGGACGAGTGACTTCTCATTATGGCTCTTTCTTTCCCATAACCCTAAGCACTTCCTCTTAAATTGGCCAGAATGGGACACATGACCAACCCCAAACCAATCACTAGAAAAGAAAAAGGGTATTACCTTGAACACTTTAAGGGCATGATTCATCTCATGGGACAGGGCTCAATTTCCCTGAACACTTAGCAATCTGATAACTGGGGAAAAAAGTAGGCTTTTTTTTCTTTTTTTTTTTTGGCAGTGGGCAGGGGGGCTGTTGTATGTGTGTGTGAAAGAGAGAGAAAGAGAGAGAGAGAGAGAGAGTGTGTGTGTGTGTGTGTGTGTGTAAAAAAAGGTAATGTCTTTTGGGTCAGAAAACAGCAGTATCTGTCATAATCACCAATTACCTTTCAAAGCAAAATTGAGACTATATACGCCACAACTTTAAATAGCACACAATTTAAATACAAAGTGTAAAGACTAAATGCAGTTCTTGGAACATAGTAATTGCACAATAAATGTAGCCATATGGGAAAATAACATATTATCATAGTTTTTCACAATTTAAATCCAAGCATGTTAAATTCTAGTGATTGGAATCTTCACCTGATGTATAGAGAGTAGGTTCTGCATAATTACTGAGGTTCTTAGGAATTCTTGGTCCTGTTTTTTCTTCATTTGGTTGTTTGATTTTATAATTAGTCCATTGGGCAATACATTTTCATAAGTTTTTAAAATTCTGGCCATTACTTCAGATTCAGAGAATAATTGTCACATAAGTTAATAAATAAATGGCAACTTGAAGTAGATTTCCTGTAAAGCTCAAGAAACTTACCTTCAAAGCTCCTCATTTATTCAGTCCACTCCCAAGGCCCTGGAAAAGATGTTATCACACAGTCACATGTTTTTATAAGATTAGCACAAATAAGATATTTTAATTGCAATTGGCTAAGACTATCTCTTTCTACTCTTACTTTTCCTCTGTGAAACTTCCCCTGAGGTGAGGTGGTGTTGGAATGGCCATGGGAATCTTTGGGATCCAGGCAAGGAGAAGTGGAACTAAAGATATCTTTAGATTGAATCTAGTGGGGTATTACGTGGTTCTCGGTCACTTTCACGTTGATCTAAGTCATTAGTAACCATAAAAGTAAGCTTTGAGGCATAGTGCTAGATAAAATGCCTATTTGTACTGACTTACCTGGCATAGTGACAGGAAAGCGTAGGGTCAGAGTCATGATACGAATGTGTCCAGACGTATGTCACAAGAACTATGTGAGTTGTGAAGGGGAAACAAGGTACAAAATGTCCTGAAGCTGGTCAATGAAAAATTCTTCTAATCCTTAGCATGTACACACTAAGGTGGTTCCCAATAAGGCATACCGTTGTATAAACCCCATTCTCTGAGTCTGACTGGAACCCCTGACTTGCTTTCAACCATGCATTACCTATGGCAAATTAATAAAATGTCATTCCTTGATTAGGTTGCATTATAAAGCAAAGGTGCTAAGATGTCAGTCCTATGATTATGTTCTGTTATATAAGACTCTATCTTGGCAAACTGAAGAAACAAATTCTGCTGCTTTGTCTTCACAAGAGAGGAAGAAATTCTAAATAAGTAAAAATATCATACATTACAGAAAATTATATAATACCCAAAGTCAAGGTATATACCAATTTTTAAAATCCTGTGGACCTTTCTTCAAATACCCACTCTTATGTAGAAAGAAAGTCAAATCCTAATGTTATTGTGTTCAACTAAGTGTGGTTTTCTAAGAAAGGTGACAGGAGTTAACGGAAAGAGACTTAGATGAGATGTCCTTAGACTTGTGTTCTGGTAAACTGACCGTGACTAGCTCTAAGATCTTGACCAAGTCACTTACACTGACAAGGAAGTTCCTTTCTCTCACTCATAAAATGAAAGGACCAAACTGCATGACCCAACGTCATTTATAGCTCTAAAAATTATATGATTCTATTAAATCTGAGACAGTTCCTCACATATAGTAGACGCCCAAACTTATTCGTTAAATGTATAACGTCTTTAAACGAAACATCAGACTGGAAATCTGGAGCTATAAATAGAAAACCAGCCTTCGGTTTTCTGTTTATAAAATAAATGAGTCTCCTTTTCTTGCTATAAGACTGTTAAGGATTTGCAACACAATCTCACATTTCGCCGATCACTAGAGTCCTTTATGCTTGCCTGTAGAGCCAGCAGTGACGCAAAACTTCAGAGTTTGGCTCCCCATTCATCTGCCGGATCGCAGTCGCAACAGCGACGCCCACTTCAGCCACCTGCACCACAGCCCGCCCTGCGGCCACTCCCAAACCGGAAACCAGGACGCCCCTGGGGTTGACGGGAAGGTGCTGCCGGGCTCCTCGCTTCCCTAGGCCCGCCCTCTCTGGTGACGTCACCGCTCGCCCCTTGACCTCTCGCGATCCCGCCCCCTTCCCTGTCTCTCCGTCGCCGGCGGCGGTTTCTGAGGCGGCAATGGAGGGATCCAAGCCGGTCGCCGCCCCTCAGGGGGCTGAGGCGTCCTGCTCTTCCTGGGGGACTGGCAGGTGAGAGAACGATAAAGGCGAGAAGAAGCGAGGGGTCGCGGGTGGGACCCGGGCTCCAGCTTTCTGCTTCTCCCGCCGGGCGGGCTGGGAGCGCGCGAGAGGCCCTGGTTGGCGAGCGGGGCGCGCGGGGTGGGTGTGGCGGGGTGGGCTCCGGCGTCTGCTTTCCTGAGGAGAAAGTCCGCTTCCCGCTCCTTTCGGCGCTTTTTCAGTTCCGGCTGGGGTCTGGCATCCTCCTTCCTCGGGGTCACCGGACGGGGGCTCGTGGGGGGTGGGGGTGGGGGACCAGCCGAGAGAGTGTTCTGGCCCCGGTCGCTTGTTCTGAGCTTCCCTGCCTGGCGCAAGCTCCTTCCCTCCTCCTCTCGGTAAAATGAAAGCCGTGAGCGCCACTGTTCACTATCCTTCACTGAGATGCTCCTTTGAAAACTATTACCAGGGGGAACTTGGTAAGAATGAATCAGTGGCAGTCTGTGGCGGGCGGGGGTGGCGAAGGCCAGGAAAACAGGCACAAGTTATCCATTCTTCTTTCCAAGTTGGAACTGGGGTTCTCCTTTACGTCTTTACCGCCCCTGCAAAATTAGGGGGAAATGTTGGTGCTAGGCCCTTCCCAGTTTCTTGGTTAGTAATTTCTCTTGCAATCATCTCATAATTAATAAAGTAAGTGGTTATATCCTGCCCACTATCAGAATACACCATGCCAAAGATAGAAGTGAAGGCTGCATTATTTTCAGCTAATGCATGAGACTCTCCATAAACCTGTAGCTTTTTGGCCAGTTTCAGACAGAAGGGTTGCTTTTAGTACCATGATACTGTCTGCCATTGCCAATGCTGCCACATTTACCTGGGGGCTATTATGTCATAGGTACACGACACACCCCTTGTTTGAAGCGTTTTTGATTGCCTTATAGATCTTAACTATTTTTAAATATTCTCGAAATATTCCCGTGAGGCAGAACTTTCTGAAAAGGCAGCAGCTGTCTTCTGGTTTGCTTTCATAATTGCACTCAGTTTTTATAATAGTTATCCATTTAACTGCTAGAAGTTGATATCATTTAATGATACCAGTCAATGTTTGGTAAAATAAATGGTAATATTTTAGTTACCCGTATTTACAAATCCTTTGGCTTATTTATTAATGGCAAGCCTAGAAAATTGGATTCGAAACCTGAATTTCATGTTGTGATACTGTTTTTTGAATCCTGTGATTGACAATTAGAGCTTCCCAGAGCCTGGAATGGCTTGCCCTTTTGCCAAGATGATATTGATCTCAGCTCTCACAGTGGCTCAGGCCCAGATGCCCCAGGCTGGTTCCTTCTGCCTGGGAACTATCTCTGCTTCTCAAGCGTTTCCTATGATATCATTTTTTTGTATGCCATGCTGTGAAAAAATTGGGACACACTACTGTAAATAATACATTAGTATAATAAGTATACTTTGTCACTAGTATATTTAGCTCAGTTTTTTTAATTCCAAAAAAATATTCATCTAACAGATATTTTTAATTGCTTCCTTTATGAGAGGCAATAGGCAGTATAATGTGGTAGTCGAGCTAGACTGTCTGAGTTGAGATCCTGGCTATGCCATTTACCTGCTTCTGTGACCTTAGGCAAGTTGTTTAAGTTGAACTCTCCCAGCTTCAGTTTTTTTCGTGTGTTCATTAGAGATGGAAGTAGTGCCTATCTCAGGGTTGTAGCAGTTAACTGAGTTAGTACATCCAAAGCACTTAAAACTGTATGGCACAGGGTTAGCTATTATTACTAAATGCCAGTACTGTTTTAGGTATTTGGAATGCAATAGTGAGTTTTTAACAGACCATTCAGTCTACTGGGAGGTGTAGGTGCAAACAATAAACAATTAATGATAAGTGATTTGAAGAAAGTTCAGCAGGTTAACCTAAGCTTATATAAGGGGAGTCTTTTTATTGATAGAATGATCAGGAATGAACTATGTAATATTTGTAAGACAGTATTTTTATAGAGGCTTAAGAAGTCAGCTATCCTGAGATCCGAAGGACTAAAATTCCAAGCAGAGGGAATAGTGTAAAAACTCTGAAATGAGAGCAAGCTTGGCTTCTTGGGGAACAGCAGGCAGGCCATTGTGGCTTGTAGACAGTAAGCAAGAAGGGAGAGTGGTGGGAGTTGAAATTGGAGAGGTAATTGGGAGACAGAACAAATAGGCCCTTTCAAGCATGGTAAGTTGTTTGAATTTTGTTTTAAGAGTAAAGGAAATCCACTGGAGGGTAATTCTAAGTCAAGGAATAATTTCTGACTACATTTTAAGGTGTTTAGGCTGTTATATAGAGAATAAACTAAAGGGGAAGGGTAACAGTGGAAATAAGGGTACAAATTAGGAGGTTTTTGAAGTAATTCAGGTGAAATGTGTTGATGGTTTGAGAGTGTACTGATTGAAGCAGTGAGAAGTGGTCGGATTTGCTATCTCTTTTGAAGGCAGAGTTAACAGGACTCACAGATGGAGAAAGCAAAGAAATGATTAAAATAAGAAGATACCTAGATTTCAAGCCCAACTGGGAAAATGGTAGTACCAAAAACTGATTTGGGAAAGACTGAGGAAGATAAAGCAGCAATAGTTTGTGGCAACATTTAGACATCAGAATAGAGTTATTGTTTTGGCAGGTGTATAAAATCTGGAGGTCAGAGGAGAGATCAAATATGGAGAATTAAGGTTAGATATCAGTATATAGTCACTTCTGTGGGACTGAAGGAGTTTATTTAGGGAGAGTGTGTATATAGAGAAATTTTGTTCATGAAACAAAATTGCTAAAATATGGATCCATCAGAATATACGTGGCAATGATAAAACACCTGAGAATAACCATGGGCTTTATAATCTTATAGTACACACAGGGCAGAGCCAAGCAATCAGAATTTAATTTCAAAACATTTTAAAATTCGAAAGTGGTACATAATTAAATATATGGTTTTTAAAAACTCTTAGTAACTTATAAATCTGATCCTATGTATAATCAAATGTTATATTATAAAATGTGAATATTTAATAACCATACTTGCTCTTACAAGTTTTTTTTTTCCCTAGTACAAATAAAAATCTGCCCATCATGTCAACAGAATCTGTGGAGATTGATGATGCATTATACAGGTAAGAACCTCATGGAAACAGAAACTTATTTTCCCCATTCATTGTTCTCAAGTAATCAAGTAGTCTATTTGAAAAAACCATTAAGCTTATGCAGAATTTTGTATGTATATATCCTGAGAGTTCCTCTCAAGTCAAAATTAGGGTTTCAGTAATTGGGTTTTTTTTTTTTTTCACTATAATCTGAAAGCTCTAATAATATTTAAATCTTAATTGCTTTAGGTTTAGGTGATAAGACTAAGGATTACACTGTCCTCTATGAAGTATACCTCTTGCTTTTAAAAGGACAATAACACATATGTATGTTCTTGACGGTGCAGGAGTCTCATAAAAAATTTCAATTTCACCTTATTTAGTCATATAGTAGCATCTAGAGAATATGATTACTTCAGTATAATTTCATTAAAACATTGCTTGTTCGTAATTTGTAGACAGTGGAGAAGTATTATGTGATTGAAAAGTTGTGATTTGAATGGAATATGGTGGGACTATTTTTTAACACTTTTTCATGAAATCAGAATACTTTTTTCAAAAATTAAAGAAAAGTTAAAAACACATACATTGCTATCACACCTAAGAAAGTTTTTTTAATAGTTGGTGTCGTTTATATGGAAGACAGCATAGTCTCAGTTTAAAAGTTATTAGATTTCCTCTCAATATAACCATGAAAAATACATTTTATGTCAGTCGAATTTGGAAGGATAAGCTTATTATGTATTTTAAATTCCTTTTTATATTTTTTTAATGTGGGATGCACAGTCAATTGTGAGTACTTTATTAGTAGTTGATGCATGCCACCTGGTATGTTGATTCCAAATTCTGTTTTGTGTTTTGCACTTGGAAAAAGAGATGGAAGGCTAATATTTAATCTTGCTTATGTGAAAATAATTTTGCAGGTAGTCTCCTGATTATAAAATATACTTCAGAAGTCACCTTCAGTTGGGATTCTTAATCTATAATTACGTTCTTAATGTACTCTTGGTCATGTTCTTAGGATAACAAATGGCAACTCCTTGGAATAGTATGGGCTAATTTTATTGATTGTATAGTTATAATTCTTGTGAAACTTTTTTTTATATCCCTCTAACCCTGTAATGCTGATTAATAAACATAATTTTGAGTAGACCACTGACTAAATTTTTCATTTACAATGCTAAGTAAGTAGACCATAGTTTGCTTGACTGAAAGTTATACATAGCAGTTTAGCTGATATTATTAAGAGGTAAACTATTTTCTTTTACCCGACAGAATATCTTTTAGTGTAGTTGTTTGCACTTTGGATATGACTTGTTGCAAACATGTTCTAGTTGTTTACCAACATATTTATGCTTATTTATATTTTAATATGTTTCTTAAGAATTTGTCATAGTGAGTGCAAGAATCAAGAAAAAATAGTAAATGATAAAGCCAGGAATTTGTGTGGGTACTACTAGTGAATGCTGAGACAGTTACTACTAAGTTTTCTTACTAGAAATCCAAAGAAATATGTATATTACAAAGGCCAAAATGTGAGCTTTTGAACACAAAAAATCAGCTTTTATGTTCTTAGATTTTAAAAATTATTATAATTATAGATTTTTTTTTTTTTTAGTGACTGTTATGGAGTTTTTTTTATTCCTACAGTGACTGAAACTGAAGATTTGGGAGATTTTTTTTCTTTTTTAATTTTAAATATATGTCTTCTGCTTTGGGGGCACTAATATTGGATTTAGGACTTTGGGCAATGACTTATTTTAGGGACAAAGTGTAAAGCGAAGATCCTTAACCTCACCATCTTAGGGAGATAGATTAAGGAGTAAGCTGGATGAAGGTAGGGTAGTGTAAAGATAGATTCCACACGTTCTCTTTTCTCTGCGTTCTCTTTCACACAGCCACGTTTCTAACTGTGGAGTTAGTCCCAGCTGGGACTACAGGCATGCACCACTGCATCTGACTGGAACCATGTTCTAAATGACATGGTTCTAAATAACCAAGTTACAGCATTTGGACTTGCATTATGAGACAAAATAGTCAGAAATGTGGCTGTGCGAAAGAGGCTGAGGTGGGAAAATCACTTGAGCCCTGGAGTTAAAGTTCAGCCTGGGCAACATAGCAAGACTTTGTGTCTTAAAAAAAAAAAAAAAAGTCCCCATTTATATTTTTAAAAGATTACTATCATAGTAGAGACACATAACATGAATTCCACCCTAGTAACAAATTTTTAAGTGTATGTTAAAGTACAGTTGACACTTAAACAATACAGGAATTAGGGGTGTCAACCCCCATGGAGTCGAAAATCCACATACAACTTTTGACTCCCCCAAAACTTAACTACTAATAGTCTACTGTTGACCAGAAGCCTTACAAATAACATAAATAGTCAATTAACACATTTGTTTATGTTACATTTTTTATATACTGTATTCTTACATTAAAGTAAGCTAGAGAAAAGAAAATATTAAGAAAATCTTGAGGAAGAGGAAATACACTTACTATTGATTAAGTAGGGGTGGATCATCGTAAAGGTCTTCATCCTCTATCTTCACATTGAGAGGCAGGCACACTCTGTTTAACTTTACGGAAATACATCATAATTTCTGTCTGACTTTTTTGCTTTTCCATTTCTCTAAAAATTTCTAATACGGTACCGGTCCTCCTTCCTCCATTTGCTTTGGTTTTAGTGCCCCTGTCATAGAAGGGTCCATTTCCTACAAGAAGTCAGAAGCAGTCTGGTATAATCAGAACCCTTCTACCAGATTGTCTGATGTCAGTTTGTTTTCTGGCACTGCTTCTTTGCCTTCTTCTTCATCATCTGGCACTAGGTTGGAAGCACTCATCTATATCAAGTCAATATCAAGCCATCTTCTGTTAATTCCTCTGGTATGGTGTCTGTTAGCTGTTGAATTTCTCTAAAATCCATAACTTGAAACCCTTCACCCCCTAGCTTTTTTGCCATATCCATAATTTCTTTCATGATTTTCTTGATTGGCTCTGTCATAAATCCTGTGAAGTCATATACAACATCTGGACACAGTTTTCTGCAGCAAGAATTTATTGTTTTGGGCTTGATGGCTTTCACATCTTTTCCTGTAACAACGACAGCATCTTCAGTGGTGTAATCCTTCCAGCCTTTTGTGATGTTCTCTCTATTGGGATTTTCTTCCATAGCTCTGGCAGTCCTTTCCATAGAGTACCATGTGTAATGAGCCTTAAAAGTCCTTATGACCTCCTGATGTAGAGGCTGAATTAGACAAGTTGTGTTTGGGACAAGTAAACCACTTATGACACCTTCGGTGTTGAACTCATGGGCTTCTGGGTAGCCAGGGGAATTGTCCAATATTGAAAGAACTTTAAAAAGCAGCCCTTTACTGGCAAGGTGCTTCCTGAGTTCAGGGAAAAAACTGTTGATGAAACCAATCCAGAAAAAAGGTTTTCGTTTTCCAGGCCTTGTATAACCAAAAGACTGGTAGCTGTTAAAATTTATCTTTTCCCTTCAGGGCTTGAGAGTTACAGCTTTATAGATAAGGGCAGCCCTGATCATAAACCTGACTGTATTTGCAGAAACCAATAAAGTTAGCCTAGCTTATTCCTTCCTGCCTTAAATCCTGGTGCTTGCTTCTCTTTGTTACTAATAAATGTCCTTTTTGGCATTTTTTTCCCAGAATAGGGCATTTTCATCTGCATTAAAATACCTGTCCAGGCAAATATTGTTTCTCCTCAATGATTTTCTTAATGGCGTCTGGAAACTCATTGCTGCCTCTTGGTTAGTGGAAGCTGCTACTCCTGTTATCTTGACGTTTTTTAAGCCAAATCTCTTTCTAAAATTATCAAACTATCCTTTGCTGGCTTAAATTCTCCAGCTTTAGATTCTTCACCTTTTGCTTTAAGTTGTCACTTTTTCTTGAATAATGTTAGGCTCTATAGGTATGCCTTTCTTATAGCAATCTTGCACCCACATGAGTGCTGCATTTTTAACATGAAATAAAAAGGTCTTTTGCAAAAGTGCAAGGTTTTCTTACCTGCTGGCATAGCTGCTGTGATGGCTTCATGAATTTCCTTTTTTTTTTTTTCATAATGGTCCTTATGCTGGATTCATTTTTCTTGAAATAGCAGGCAATCACAGCTGCAGACCTCAATCTCCAGTACATGTCAAGCAATTCAGCTTTTTCTTGTAATGTCATGACTTTTATCTGTTTCCTGGGAGCACTTCTAGCATCACTAATGGCACTGTGTATGGGTTCTATGGTGTTATTCAAGGTTTACAATATTGAGATAAACACAATGAAAAATACACAAGAACCTCAAGAGATCACTTTTTACTGTGATAAACATTTACTGGAGAGACTAACTGCTCATGCAGAGATAATTAGAGTCACACAGTGTTTTAAACAGCAGCAGTGTTAGCACTCGCAACACTTGAGCTCACCACAATAGCAACAGGAGGTAGCTACAAAATATTATAGTAGTACACTATGTTCTGCAGTTATGATTTACTATTGCATCCTTTGTTTATATTTCTCTCAACTGCAGATGGTGCCATGTACAGTCTGTTTGTGTGCATGTTTTGGTAAATTTTAACTTTATAGTAGATTTGTGCATATTTTATGGTAGTAAATTATAAAGTAGACTAGTATCTACAGATGTGTTAGACATTCATGACATACCTAACATTTAATTATTTTTTAAAATATTTTTGGGCCACACTGTCAGTTTTTTCAAATTGTCACAAATCTCCAGAAAATGTTCTAATATATTTATTGAAAAACATCCATGTATAAGTGGACCCATGCAGTTCAAACCTGTGTTGTTCAAGGTCAACTGTATTGTTAACTCTGTGCACATTGTTGTTCTAGAGATCTCTAGAATTTTTTCGTCTTGGCATGAGCAAAATTCTGTGCCCATTGCATAGCAATTCTCTATTTCCCCCTCCCCCCCAGTCCCTAGCAACCACCATTCTATTTTCTGTTTATGTAAGTTTGACACTTTAGATAACTCATATAAGTGGAATCATGCAATATTTGCCATTCTGTGATTGGCATATTTTACTTAGCATACTGTCTTCAAGGTTCATCCATTCTGTACCATATGAGAGGATTTCCTCCTTTATCTTTTTAAGACTGAATAATATTCCACTGTATGTATATACCACATTTTCTTTATTTATTTGTAAGCGGACATTTAGATTGTTTCTACCTCTTGGTTGTCATGAATAATGTTGCAGTGAACATGGGAGTACAAATATTTCTTCAAGATGTTTTTCCAATTCTTTTGGATAAATAACCAGAAATGGAATTGCTAGATCATATATGGTAATAAATTAGTATTTATTTCAATTTGGGGGGAACCTCTATACTGTTTTCAATAGCAGCTGTACCATTTTACATTCTCACTAACAGTGAGTGCACAAAGGTTCCGGTTTCTTCACATTTTTGCCAACGCTTACAGTTTTTTTGGGTTTGTTTTCGTTTTTTAATGATGGCCATCCATACAGGTGATGTCTCATTGTGGTTTTGATTTACATTTCCCTGATGATTAGTAACGTTGAGCACTTTTTCATATACTGGTTGGCCATCTATAGGTCTTTGGAGAAACATCTATTCAAACCCTTTGTCCATTTTTTTAAATCAGGTTAGTTGGGTTTTTGTTTTGGTTTTTGCTAGAATTGTAGACATTCCCTTGGATATTAACCACTTATCACATATATGGTTTACCAGTACTTTGTCCTGTTCTGTAGGTTGCTATTTCACTCTGTTGGTTGTTTCTTTTACTGCATAGAAACTTTTTAGTTTGATTTAGTCCCACTTGTTAATTTTTACTTTTGTTGCCTGTGTTTTTAGTGTTATATCCAGGAAATCCTTGCAGATACCAATATTATGACATTTTCTTCTAGGAGTTTTATAGTTTTAGGTCTTACATTTAAGTCTTTGATCCATTTTGAGTTTATTATTGTGTATGGCATAAGGGTCCAATTTCATTCTTTTGCATATGGACATCTAGTTTTCTCAGAACCATTTATTGAAGGACCAAACTCACCTTTTCCTGTGAATGTACTGGCCAAACTACTTTTGTGCCTCAAAAGCACCTTCTAATTGTCTTTTAAGACTTACTCAAATGTCTGCTTTGTGATATCTTACCTGAGTTACTTCTAATACTTTCTGTTCAGCCCTAAAGCACCTTATTCTTGCTGCTGTTAAAATACTCATCACATTATAGTGTAGTGTTTATTTACATGTATGTCAGCTAGGACTATGAGCTTCTCAAAGTCAAGGACTATGCACAGTATTTGAGTGTTAGAAGATTATGATTAAATGATTAAATGATTATTGTGTAACTTAGTAAGACTTGTAGTCTGGAATCCAAGACTAGGTATGTTGCCTAGGTAGATGGCAGTTCAGTGGCTGGGCAGGAATCAAAACTGTAAGAATGAAAGAATATGACAGAAAAGCCTGAAAAAAGTACATATAGTACTAGCATAGGAGATAGTAATACTATGAAGGTACTTGTACATTTCATCCTGAAGCAAATCCTGTATCAGGGCAAGGTGCAACATTCTCAGTCTCCCGAATTCTGACATAAGGCTGCTACAATGAGACAGTCTTTTATATCTGGTGAATTCTGACAGCTGGAAGGATAGAAAAACAAGTTTTTCTTTTCTCTGAAATTGGGGCATTTTGAGCAAATGAGTATTTTTGTAACAGACCAGATACACATAAATTCATTTTTACTTAAAAGTTAAAAAAGAAGTATAACTTTCTGACATCTTATATGTTGAGATATATAAGGTCAGTGATGTAAATATTATTTATTTCCTTCTAGATACTGCACAGATACTCCTTTACTTACGATGGGGTTAGGTCCCAATAAACCCATCGTAAGTTGAAAATATTGTAAGTTGAAAATGCATTTCATACACCTAACCTACCAAACATCATAGCTTAGCCTATCCTATCTTAAACATGCTCAGAACACTTATATTAATTAGCCTGCAGTTGGACAGCATCATCTAACACAAAGCCTATTTTATAATAAAGTATTGAATATCTCATGTAATTTATTGAATACTGTACTGAAAGTAAAAATCAGAATGGTTGTAGGGGTACTTGAAGTATGGTTTCTACTGAATGCATATTGCTTTTGTACCATAGCAAAGTTGAAAAATCCTATTAATAAGTCGAACCATCGTAAATCAGGGACATCTATAATTGAAATTTAGTTAATATCCACTAGGTACACAGGTTTTTCACAGACTTGAATAACTGTGTCTCGGGTTGTAATTACATGTAAACAATTAGGTTTGCCTACAAAACTAAAACTTTAAAAAATGAACAAATCTTGACTAGCACCTGATAAGATTTTAGTACGTGTGTGTATGTGTATATATATTTAAGTAGGAAGTATTTTAGAGCCGTTTCAATATCCAGTTAAACAAAGTGTCTTTCTGAATAAATTTTTTTTCTTATTATTGCTCAATCTTAAGCCACCTCATAGTTAATGATCAACTGAATCTAAACTTTTTCTCAGAATCTAAAGAAGTTTTATTTTAGACTGCTTCTGGTAGCATTCTGAGTTAATCTCTCTTTCTCTCTCTCTCTCTTTTTTTTTTTTTTTTTTTTTTTTTTTTTTTTTTTTTTTTTTTTTTTTTTTTTTTTTTTTTTTTTTTTTGTGTGTGTCTTTAGTGCTTGCAGATTGTTAGGTGAGTTAAACCTGAGCCTGCTTTTTTGCTGTCTGAAAATATACCTAAGCCTGCTGATCCCATAAATGAACGAGTCCCAATTTAGGATTGCAGCCTGGGTTTTCTTACTCTGCTTTTACCAAAAAACCCTCCATTGGCTATAATTAAGGCTGATTCAAATGATATTAAAATGGTTCTTGGATCTATTTTTCTGTTGTTCCTTGTGTATAAGTTCCTGTGTAGAGATCACTGTATGAAGGTGAGGTTAATACCAGAGCAGAATCAGGACATTCCTAGATCTCTAGATGTAAAATAATCATCATAGCATCAAAACCTGCATTTATTCCAGTGGAATCCTGGAGGAAACACTTTTCTCTGGCTTCTTGAATATCAAGGATTTGCTTTTTGGATTTGCTTCTGCTCTTCTGACTCTCCCATCTCAGATTTGACTCTTCCGTCTCAGATTTTTTTTTAGACTCTCCTCACTTTTCATGCACCATAGATGCCAGATTCCAACTTAAGGATTTTTCTCTTAGTTCATATTCTAGTTTGTATCATCTGTTTTCATGATTTTGGCTATCTGTATGCTAGTGATACTTGAGTCTCTTCAACTTTCTCCTAACAAGCTTGAGACCTTCATTTTTAAACGCATGCAGGTATGTACTTTAAATGTAACAAATAGATGTTCAGCAAGTATCTACTTCTTAAAGAAGCATTATGGTACAGTGGAATTAACATGGTCTCCAGAGACAGAGCTGAAAGTTCATATCCCAATCCTGGTATTTATATGAGCTTATTATTTAATCCTTCTGCTCCACAGATTTCTCTCATGTAAATAGGAATAATATCTCATATCTTAAGAATAATATCATAGTCTTAAAGATTTTATGTAAAAACAGCATGAAATAGTTTTTAGTATAAAGTAGCACTCAGTACCATGGGATCTATTTTTCTTCTTCCCTCTTCCCATTCCCAAGCATTAATTAAATGTTTCCATACCCACTTAGTTACCTGAGCTAGAAACTTTGGTGTCATTTTAGATTCTTCCTTATCTCATTCTCTAATTTCAATTAGTTATTTTTAAAATTCTTTCTAAACATCTGTTAATTCCTACTCTTTCATTCTCTTCCCATTGCATTTGGCATCTCTCAATTAAACTATTATAATATTCTCTTTTAGATCTCTTTAGAGCTACCTTTGTCTCGAATCCATCTTCTACACTTTATCCAAATATTTTTAAAAATCACAGAGCACATGGCTTCTCAGTTTAAAATTTTTAAACGGTTTTTCTATCATTTGCATTGATGAGACCAAACTGTTTAATGTGCATTTAAGCCCTCTTTTGGATACAGCATAACCTAGTGGCTGAGAGTATAAGCTTTAACGTTAGATCTGAATTTGAATCCTCCTTCACCATTTATGAGTGTGTGTTCTTAGATAGGCTACTTAACCTCTTAAGCTTAATCTGTTCATTCATTCATTTTTAATACATTCATTTAACAAATATTTAATCAGCAAAATTCATACCAATTGCAAATTAATTATGAAGAATAGTACCTAAGAGCTCGATAGTTTTTAGTTATTATTTACAATGAGTCATGGCCATGTCTTTCTTTTTAGCCTCCATGCCACTCCTCACCACGTTACCCTCCAGCATCCTATTCTTTATCCTGCCAAACCTTGTATGTATATTGTCAGAGCCTGGTATTTGATTTTACCCTACTTAAAAGCTAAAAACTAGTCTATTATTGTTTAGCGGATACTGGCCAAAGATGTGAAACTTCTGGGTGAGGGAAAAAGGGCTTCAGTACTCACGACACAGCAAGCAGCATGGGTATCAGCATGGTGTCAGTTCTCCTTGCTCTCCAGGTCTAGAGTTCATAATCTTCCCTGTCTAAATAGGGCAACTCCAACTCAGCTCCACCTGTCTGTTGCCTTGAGGGAATGTGAAACATGGTGCCAAATCATATAATTTTTCAAAATATGTCATATACTTGGCAATTATTAGGTTATTAAGTATGGACTGTCTGATTTCCGTAAGTACTAAGTTTGACAGTTGGTATCTCTGACATTTCACCTTGACACTTCTGGGGGTTTTTTTGTTGTTTGGGTTTTTTTTATTGTGAAGGTACATCCTCATTCTTTCGAATGTACATTTTGGTTTGTGATTATCTTTCAGTTTTGTTTTTTTCTTAAGAGCAATTTTTGTGAAACCATGAATAAGTAAGAAATTTGTATTATCTTTGAATGTGAGTTCTGTTGTGGAACCAATGCAGCACAGACAGCTCGAAATGCCAATGAAGTGTTTGGGAAGGTTGTGGCTAATGAACGCACAGTACATCAGTGGTTTGAGAAGTTGCATTCTGGTGATTTTAATCTTGGAAATAAGCCATGTGCGTGACCTGAGACCAAGGTAGATAATGATGAGCTGAAAACTGTAGTGGAAGCGAATCCATCTCACCTATGTCTGAATTAGTAATAAGGTTTGACATTACTATTGCAACAATATCGGACCATGTGAAACAAATGAGCAAGATAAAGAAGCTGGATAGATGGGTACCGCATTAATTAAACAAGAATCAGAAGAGAAATCATCTTGAAGTTGATTTGCTTTCTTTGCTGTCACAACATAAACGCGGGAACCCTTCCTATACCATATTGTTACGCGTGATGAAAAATGGATTCTTTTTGACAATTGCAAGCATTCGGCACAATGATCGGATAAAGATGAAGTGCCGAAACACAGTCCAAAACCGAATATTCTTCTAAAAAAGCTAATGGTATCTGGTGGTCCAGTGCTAGTATTATCCACTACAGCTTCATGAAACCTGGTCAGTCGATTACAGTGGATGTTTACTGCAACCAATTGGACAAAATGATGAGGATGCTTGCGATTAAGCATCTGAGGAGATTGGTCAACAGAGACAGGCCAATCCTCTTGCAAGACCACATGTCACAAAAAACACCGCTGCTCAAACCACAGAAGCTGGATTTGGAAAGTCTCTATCATCCACTGTATTCACCAGACCTTGCTCCAACTGACTACCACTTCTTCCAGACTTGGGACCACTTCTTGCAAGGAAAAATATTCAATTCTCAACAAGCTGTGGAAGACACCTTTCATGATTTCATCGCCAGTTGCTCTCCAGGCTTCTTTGCTACTGGCATATGCAAGCTACCATTAAGATGGCAAAACTGTTGGCCGGACACAGTGGCTCATGCCTGTAATCCTAGCACTCTGGGAGGCCGAGGCAGGCGGATTGTTTGAGCTCAGGAGCCCAGCCTGAGTAAGAGCGAGACCCCGTTTGTACTAAAAATAGAAAGAAATTGGCCAAACAACTAAAAATAGAAAAAATTAGCTGGGCATGGTGGCGTGTGCCTGTAGTCCCAGCTACCTGGGAGACTGAGACAGGAGGATCCCTTGAGCCCAGGAGTTTGAGGTTGCTGTGAGCTAGGCTGATGCCACGGCACTCGCCCCAGGCAAGAGAGTGAGACTCTGT
>RJWJ010030331.1:0-19980 GCA_004363605.1 Indri indri | reverse complement strand
AAATGGATTTAACTGCTTCTTGGGATGTTTTAAAGTTGAATTTGGTTTGTTTAAAAAAATCTTTAATAAAAAAAACTCTTGATGGTGAGTCTTTTGATAGATCTGAAATTGAGGATGATGATAATGATAACAATTACTTAATGTCACTAAGGTGGCCATTAGTAATTTGTCCTGTGGGAATAATTGTTCATAGTGTGAAAAGGTGAGAGGAAAGCATGCCTTTGCCATTACCCGTGGGTTTGCTTAGTACCCTGTGAGTCCCTGCCTGACTGTCTCCTTTATTCTGTATTGCCAGTACCAGCATGGTGACCAGAAAGAGTAGTAAGAGATCAGTATTGTAACATTCCTTTGCATTTTTTCATTTATCATCAAAATATATTAGTGACGTTGCTAAGGGTAGACATTACATATAATAATCTGAGAGGCTGAAGCCTTCATAGAGAAAATTAAGTGACCTACCAAATCTCTGACATCTTCCACTGTTACTCTACTCATGCTATTGCTTCTAGGCGGTGTTTTTTTGTTTGCTTTGTTTTTGTCTTAGAGATTTTAGAGGAACATATGAAATGATATGATATACTTTATTAGAGGAAGAACAGGGTATGCCATCTTTATCTCTACTTCTAAACCTTTACTATTTCCTCTGTCTGGAGTGCCCTGCCCTTGTCCTTTCATACCAAACTTATAAATCCTTTATGGCAGTGGTCCCCAATGTTTTTGGCACCAGGAACCGGTTTCATGGAAGACAATGTTTCCGTGGACAGAGTTGGGTTAGAGGAGGCGGCACTCAGACAGTGATGTGAGAGATAAGGAGTGGCTTTAAATACAGGTGAAGCTTTGCTCCCCAGCTGCTCACCTTCTGCTGCATGACCCCTCCTTCTTAAGTTTCATGGAAGACAATTTTTCCTAGAGCGGGGCTGTGGGCGTGTGGGGTGGAGGTGGGAGGGATGTGGCGGCCTGGTCCTTAACAGGCCACAGACTGGGTTGGGGACTGCAGCTTTATGGCTTGGCTCATGGTTTTAACAAGACTTCTGAAACGATTGCAGCCAACCTTGCTGTCTACTGTAGCTGAACACTGGTGTATATATATAATCCACACCAGTGGTCTCTGAAGTGAGGGTGCAGGGCCGTCCATGGAGAGAAGAAATATCTTTAATGTATTTTACTTCACTTCTGACATACATGCTATTATTAAGTCGTTTTTTAAAAAGTACAGGTTATGTAGAATTAGCCACATGATATTTAAGTTATTATTATTATTATTATTATTTCTTTCATCTCAGACTTTCTTATGGGGGTCATTTTCCCTTTTCCTGATGAACAGCTTTAGAAGTTTTTTTGGTGGAGGATTGTTAGTCATAAATTTTCTTAAGCCTGAAAACATATTTTGCCCTTTTTCTTGAAAGATAGCTTTGTTCAGTCTGTAATTCTAGGTTGATAGCTTTAATTTCTTTCACTGCTCAGAAGGTCCACTGTTGACTTATTTCCACTGTTTCTGTTCAGAAGTCGTCTGCCAGTTGGTAGGCGATCTTTTTTTGTCTGTCTCTATCATCATATGTGGATTCATATTACATCAAGTCTGGAAATGCACCATCCATTATCTCTTTGAATTAGCTTACCTCTGTTCTCTCTAGTGTTTCTGTCACTCTTATTACATATGCTAATATTGCTCATTCTACCCTCCATGTCTTAACCTCTCATTAATTTTTTCTTCTATTTCATTGTTCCTCTGTAGTACAATCTTGAACACCTGAGCTCAAGTGATCCTCTCGCCTCAGCCTCCCAGAGTGCTAGGATTATAGGCATGAGTCACCATGCCTGGCTGTACTACAATCTGTAGTACAATTTCCACTACAATTACTGTATGTAGTATGTTTAGATCGATCTTTATTCAACTGTATTTAACCTTGTTAACTCATTTGTTGAATTTTTTTTTATTCTAAAAAATACACAACATGAGATCTGCCTTCTTCACCAGTTTTTAAGTGTACACTACTGCATTTTAGGGGAGGATTTGGGGAGGGATTTTAATGGGGGTGAGGTGGCAATCTTTTTATTTTCTCACTATTTTTTATTTATTTTTATTGACACAGATGTCCATATTTTGTGGGTACATATGATAATTTGATACATTCACATAATCAAATCAGGGTAATTGGGATGTCCATCACCTTAAATATTTATCTTTTCTTTATACTAGGAACATTCAATTATTCTCTTCAAGATATTTTGAAATGTATGACAGATTAATGTTAACTGTAGCCACCTTAGCTATCTATCGAATACCAGGTCCTGTTTATTCTATCTAAGAGTATATTTATTTGTACCAGTTAATCAACCTCTCTTTATCCTCCCCTCTCCCCTTCCTTCCCAGCCTCTGCTAATCACCAGTCTATGCTCTATCTTCATGAGGTCACATTTTTAGCTTCCAGTTATGAGTGAGAACATACAGTATGTGTCTTTCTGTGCTTGGCTTATTTCATTTAACATAACGACCTCTGGTTCCATCCATAGGCACAATGTTGTACAGCATATCTCTAACTTTGTACCCATTAAATAGCAACTCCTCCTTTCCCCTTTCCTCCAAGCCCTGGTGACCACCATTCTTTGTGCTTTGATGAGCTAGATTACTTTAGATAACTTACATAAGTGGAATTGTGCCATGTTTATCCTTTTGTGACTGGCTTATTTCGTTTTAGCATAATGTCCTTAAGGTTCATCTATGTTGTAGCATATGAAAGGATTTACTTCTTTTTTTGTGGCTGAATAATATTCCATTGTCTGTATGTACCATATTTTGTTATTTCTTTCATCTGTTGATAGACATTTGGGTTGTTTCTACTTCTTGGCTATTTTAAATAATGCTGCAGTAAACATGGGGTTGCAAATATCTCTTAGAGATCCTGATTTCAGTTTTTTTTGGATAAATACTCAGAAGTCGATTATATGTTAGTTCTATACTGAGGTTATATGGTAGTTCTATTGAGTCAAATGGTAGTTCTATTTTTAATTTTTAGAGGAGCCTCCATTTAGAGGAGCTCCTTTTTTTCAGAGCAGCTACACCATTTTACATTCCCACTAACAGTACACAAGGGTTCAGATTTCTCCACATTCTTGTCAGCACTTAACTGTTTTCTATTTTTGTTTTGCTTTATTTTGTTTATTTTTTGATAGCAGCCATCTTAACAGGTGTGAAGAGATATCTCATTGTAGTTTCAATTTGCATTTCCCTGATGATTAGTGATGTTGACCATATTTTCATATACCTGATGGCCATTCATATGTTTTCTTTGAAGTAATATCTATTCAAGTCCTTTGCACATTTTAAAATCAAATTATTTATTTATTTATTTGCTACTGAATTGTAGACAAGGTCTCACTTGTCTATTTTTGCTTTTGTTGCCTGTGCTTTTGGTGTCATATGCAAGAAATCTTGGCCTGGTGCAGTGTCTCATGCCAGTAATCCGAGCACTCTGGGAGGCAGAGGCAGGAGGATTGCTTTAACTCAGCAGTTCGAGAACACCCTGAGCAAAAGCAAGATCCCATCTCTATTAAAGATGGGAAAATTAGCCGAGCATGGTGGTGTTCGCCTGTAATCCCAGCTACTTGAGAGGCTGAGACAGGAGGATCGCTTGAGCCCAGGAGTTTGAGGTTGCATTGAGCTATGATGACATTGCATTCTACCGAAGTGACAGAGTAAGACTCTGTCTCCAAAAAAAAAAAAAAAAAAAGAAATCTTTGCCAAGACTAATGTCAAGAAGCCTTTCCCTTGTTTTCTTCTAGGAGTTTTATAATTCAGGTCTTATATTTAAATCTTTAATCCATTTTGAGATGATTTTTTGTGTGATACAAGATGGTCCAATTTCATTCTTTTGTGTGCATATACATCCAATTTTCCCAGCACCATTTGTTGAAAAGACTGTCCTTTCCCCGTTGTGTATTCTTGGCACCCTTTTTGAAGATCATTTGATTGTATATGTGCAGATTTATTTCTAAGCTTTCTATTTGGTTCCATTGGTCTATATGTCTGTCTTTATACCAGTCCCATATTGTTTTGATTACTGTAGCTTTGTAATATGTTTTGAAGTCAGGAAATGTGAGGCCTCCAGCTTTGTCCTTGTTTCTCAAGGCTATTCAGGGTCCTTTGTGGTTCCATATGAATTTTAGGATTTTTGTTGTTGTTTCTGTAAAACATGCTATTGGAATTCTGGTAGGGATTGCACTGAATCTTTAGATTGTTTTGTATGGTATGGACACTTTAACAATATTCTTTCAATTCATGAATACAGGATGTCTTTCCATTCTTTTTTTTTTTTTTTTGTCATCTTTAATTTCTTTCAGCAGGTTTTGTGGTTTTTAGTGTACAAGTCTTTCACCTCCTTGGTTAAGTTTATTCCTAAGTGTTTTATTCTTTTTGATGCTATTGTAAATGGGCTTGTTTTCTTAATTTCCTTTTTGAATAGTTCTGTGTTAGTGTATAGAAATACAACCAATTTTTGTATGTTGATTTTGTATCCTGAAACTTTGTTGAATTTAGTAGTTCTAATAGTTTTTTTGTATTTGTGTGAAATAATTAGGGTTTTATACATACGAGGTCTATCCAGAAAGTATCCAGCCGTTGTTAATATAACGGGAATGGTTTGCACCACATCGATGTAACCTGGCAGCCAAGGAGAGTGGACCGGAATGTGCTTGTGTGAACAATGACAACTTCACTCTACTAGTCAGTGGGGTGCTAGACGCCGTTGAGTAAGCATGTGTACTGTGTGGCTGTCGCATTCAAAATGACTGAGTGAGTAGAACAATGAATCTACATCCAATTTTGTGTTAAGCTTGAACATTCCTCTGAGGAAACCATTCGGATGATTCAGAAGGCTTTTGGGGAGGATGCAATGAGTTCAGTGCAAATAAAAGTGTGGCACAAACTCTTCAAAGATGGTCAAGAATCTGTTGAAAGTGATTCGTGTTCTGGTAGGCCTGCAACAAGCAGAACACCTGGTAATGTTGAACATGTAGGGGCTGCAATCAACAAAGGTCCCAAGGTGCCTACTTTGGAGGGGACTGAGGCATTATTGTCCTGTGTACAATTGTACAATGTTTCTTGTATGTTCTTCAATAAATATCTCCATTTTTCATATTACATGGCTGGATACTTTCAGGACAGACCTCGTGTAAGGTCATCTCATCTGTGAACAGAGATAACTTTCTTTCTAATTTGGATACCTTTTATTCCTTCCTCCCTCCCTCCCTCCCTCCCTCCCTTCCTTCCTCCCTTCCTTCCTTCCTTCTCTTCTTTCTCTTCTTTCTCTTCTTTCTTTCCTTGTTTTTTGGTCTAATTGCTCTGCTTAGGACTTCTAGTACTTTGCTGAATAGTAGTGGCAAGAATGGGCATCCTTGCCTTGTTCCTAATCTTAGAGGGAAAGCTTTGTTTTCTACCATCGAGTATGATGTTAGCTGTGGGCTTTTCATGTATGGTCTTTATTATGTTGATATAATTTTCATCTGTTCTTTATTTTGTTAAGTGTAAACATGAAAGGGTGAAAATGTTTTTTCTGTTTCTATTGAGATGATCATGTGGTTTTATTTTGCTTTTATTAATGTGGTATATCACATTGATTGATTTTTGTATGTTGAACCATCCTTGTATTCCAGGGATAGATCCTACTTGGTCATGGTATATTATCCTTCTAATATGCTGTTGAATTTGGCTTGCTAGGGATTTTTTTTTTTTTTAGGATTTTTACATCTATATTTATTAGGGATATTGGCCTGTAGTTTTCTTTTCTTGTAATGACTTTTTCTGGCTTTGATACCAGGATAATGCTGCCCTCATAAAATGAGTTACAGAAGTATTCTCTCCTCTTCGTTTTTGTTTGAAAAGGATTAGTATTAATCTTCTTTAAATGTTTGGTGCAATTCACCTGTGAAGCCGTACGGTATTGGGCTTATCTTTGTTGGAAGGTTTTTTTATTGCTGATTCATCTCCTTACTAGTTATAGGTCTGTTTAGATTTTCTATTTCTTCATATTTCAGTTTTGGTAGGTTTATTAGGGCTCTCCAGAGAAACATAACCAGTAGGTTTTATATATATATAGATATATAAGAGGAGATTTATTATGGGAATTGGTTTATGCAATTATGGAAGCCAAGAAGTTCCACAATATGCCATCTGCAAGCTAGAGAACCAGAAAAATCAATGATGTAATTCAATCCAAGTCTAAAGGCCCAAGAACTAATAACTCAGATGTCTGGGGGCAGGAGAGGATAGATATCCTAGCACAAGAAGAGACAAAGAATTTGCCCTTTCTCAGACTTTTTGTTCTATTCTGGGACTCAATGGACTGAACAATGCCCACTCACATTGATGAGGGCATGTTCTTTGTTCAGTTTACTGATTGAAATCGAATCTCTCCTGGAAATACCACCCCTCCCAAAAAATAATGTTTTACCAGCTATCTGAGCATCCCTTAGCCCAATTAAGTTGACACACAAAATTAACCATCACAGTAAGTTATATGTTTCTAGGAATTTATCCATTTCTTCTATATTATCCCATTTGATGGCATATAATTATTCATGGTAGTGTCTTATAATCGTTTTTATTTCTGTGGCGTCTGTTTTAATATCTCCTGTTTCGTTTCTGATTTTATTTGAGTCCTGTCTTTTTTTCTCAATCTGGCTAAAGGCTTGTCAATTTTGTGGATATTTTCAAAAAACCAACTCTTAGTTTTATTTTCTACTTTTCTTGTATTCATTGCTTTGTTTCTTTCTCATCTAATCTTTAGTGTTTCCTTCAGTCTGCTAACTATGGGCTTTGTTTGATCTTCCTTTTCTAGTTCTTTAGGTATGGAGTTATTTTATTTATTTGAGATTTTCTTTTTTAATGTAGGTGTTTTTAATGAAGTCACTATAAAATTCTTTAATAGTACTGTTTTTGCTGCATCCCATTAGTTTTATATGTTGTGTTTTTGTTTGCCATATTTTCTGATTTCCTGTTTGATTTCTTCTTTGAGCCATTGATTGTTCAAAAGTGTGTTAATTTCCACATATTTGCAGATCTTCTGGTTTTTCTTCTGCCATTACTTTCTAGTTTCATTCCATTGTGGTCAGAAAAGATAATTGGTATGATTTCATCTTAAATTTGTTAAGACTTGTTTTTTGACAAAGCACGTTATCTATCCTGGGGAATGTTCTGCGTGTCCTTGAGAAGAATGCGTATTGTGCTGCTATTGGGTGGCATGCTCTGTTAGGTCCATTTAGTCTATACTGTTGTTCAGGTCCTTTGTTTCCTTATTGATCATCTGTCTGGATGTTTTCTATCCATTATTGAATGTAGGGTATTGAAATCTTCTTTAGTTGTGATGCTGTCTATTTTCGTCTTCAGTTCTGTCAATGTTTGCTTCATAAACGTAAGTGCTTTGTGTGCAAATGTAATTATTATGCCTTCCTTGTGATTTGACCCTTCTATTATTATCATTATGTAATGTCCTTCTTTGTCCCTCTCGTGATAGTTTTTTGACTTAAAGTCTGTTTTTAATCTAAGTATGGCCACCTCTGCTCTCTTTTGGCTATTCGTTTGCATGGAATATCTTTTTCCATCCTTTTATTTTCAGCCTGTATGTGTCCTTAAATCTGAAATGAGTCTGTTAGCATATAGTTGGATCTTATTTTTCAGATCCATTCAGCCCCTCTATGTCTTTTGATTGGGGCTTTTAACCCATTTACATTTAATATCCCCATCATATAATTAGTGATAGGGAAGCACTTACTGTTTCCATTTTGTTGTGTTCTGTCTTGTGTAATAGTTCTTTTGTCTTTCTTTATTCTCTCTTGCTTTCCTACTGTGTGTTTTGTTGATTTTTTGTAGTGACATCTAGAGTGTGCTGGGTTCCATCAGCATCCAAAATGAGTCCCTGTAGCAGTCCCCCAAAATTGGAGCATTGGACACATGCTCTACTCTTTCCCCCATCTGTTGAATTTTTAATTTTATCAATTCTATTTTTAACTTCTAAAAGTTCTAAGGTTTTCCTTTCACCCAGACTGGACTTTTTTAATAGTGTCTTGGTCCTTGCTTGTTTTTATGATTACATCTTCATTTCCTTAAACATTTAATATATAATTATTTGCCTTCTGTTTCTGATAATTCCATTATCTAAAGTCCCTGGGGGTTTAGATTTTTATTATTGGTGCCTGCTAATTCTCATTCAATGTGGTTGTTTCTTTTTGTATGTGCTGGTCTTTGAGGGGGAACTGAAATTTGCCTGATTTTTATCTGAGTTTAACTTGGTCGTCTCAGTTGAGGATGACTTATTCCAGAGATGGTTTGCGTTTGCTCCTGCGAGGAACCCATGCTGACCTGGGACACTTTTGTCTCCTGTAGCTACCCTGGCTCAATGAAGGAGTTGTAGGTTTAGCTGTCTAACCCTATAATGGGTCCAACGCTTATTATTTGATGCCAAGGTAACTCTGGCTTTTGTGGTAGCTTTCAGCTGGTGTTTGTTGATTTGTTTTTTTATGTTTGTTTGTTTTTGTTTTGCCCATGGATATCTTGCTTACTCTCTTCCATTTCAGCACTTCATTAAAAATGTTTTTTATTTTGGGGGACTCCTCACAATTTCTTGCTTACTCTAGTGTGGAAAGACTGGAATAAGCTTTTTGAAAACGGGTGTTCAGAAATTTCTGTACTTATGTGATTTCCATACTTATGTTTCATACTTATGTAAATTTCCATACTTTTGTTCCTAAACCATGTGTCATTTCTGAAATTCAGTTATCTGCACACTTTAAAATGTGCATAATTTTCTGTTCATAAGTCTTCCATTTCAAAAGTCTTACTAGATTTTGGAAGTCATTCGTTAAAATTATTAGAATGATGAGTTTTCAAGAACAGCTGATAGCTATCAAGGAAGGTGGAAATCTACTAACCGAACTTTTACAATAATTTTTGCATAATGGATAGATTGAAATATCAGCATCATAATCAAATAAGTACAACTGATAATCTACCACTTCCATTTGTGTGAAGTATTTTCTTTAGCCATGACAGTCATTTAAATCAAGTATCAACATAAACTGCTTATAATCAGTCCTTCAATTCTCTGTATCACAGATTAAGTCAAGATTTACAAAACCAAGAAACATTTATTTTTATTGTGTAACATTAATAATGTTTTACTAATCACTGAAAAGTTTGTACCATCTGGATTTAATATGTTTCCAAAATTTTTCATCTTTCTATGTTATTTTTTAATGTGCATAATCTATTTATAAAGCAATTTTTGTGTAATTTATAAGTCAGTATTCCCATGGGAATCCATACTTGAACATTTTAAAGCTATAGATACTTGGTCTGAAGTTTAGAAACCATTCTATACTCCAGAGTTTAGCATTGTCTTCTAATTGTTCTGTGTATGAACTTTTCATTCTAACTAAATCGAATATACTATGAGAATTGAAAATGTTATGAGACCACATTACTACTTCCAACATTACTTCTGTATATCCTGTATTACCTAGCATAGAGTTTGGCGTATTTTTTGGTCCTCAATAATTTAATAAATCAAGGTCTATTTTATTTGTTTATTCTCAGTTACAGTGAGCTTATAAACTACCCATGGCAATTATTTCAAATTCACATTTCCTAACCCCTGCTCCCTCCCATCCCATGTTCTTACTCATTTTCTCTAGAGTGAGATCCAGGAATCTCCCTTTCTCCAAACACTTAGGTAATTCTGATGCAGGTATCCACTGACCAAGCTTTGAAAAACACTGATTCGGATGATGATGAGTACATTGTAATAAATCTCATCTTTTCATGAAAATTAAAAGAGAATTATACTCAATGGCTGTATTACAGAAAGTAGGATGGGGAAATGACGAGTCAGTCCTTTAATATGGCATGACAGCAGTAGAAAATAGCAGGGAATTGTCTGGTTTGGAGGTAGTAGGGTACATATGTGTGGCACTTATGGGTGTAAGATGGAAGAAGTGGGTAACAAAAGGAATTCCATGTTCTTCCTCTTTCTTCTCCCAATTTTAATGTGTTTAACCATATTTGGGGAGAGAGGATGGCAGTAAAAGGAGTTCACCGTACGGTGCCTGCTATGGTTTGAATGTGTCTCCCAAAAGTTATGTGTTGGAAACTTAATCCCCAGTGCAGCAGTGTTGGGAGGTGGGGTATAATAAGAGGTGATTGGGTCATAAAGTCAGAGCCCTCATGAATGGATTAATGTCTCAGGGGCGGGATAGTTATCGCAAGAGTAGGTTGTTATAAAGTGAACCCTGCCCCTGTACTTTTCACTTTCACCCACACTCGCTTGACTTTCCACCCCTCTGCCATGGGATGAGGCAGTCTGAAGGCCCTTACTAGATGCCAGCCCCTTGATATTGGACTTCCCCGCCTGCAGAATCATGAGCTAAATAAATTTCTGTTCATTATAAATTACCCGGTCTGTTTTAGCAACAAAAAACAGACTAAGACAGTGACTTTGGTTACAGGCTCAATCTTTCTTTCAAGAAAGTATTATTTAATACTGTTTTGACCACCATATCAGTTTAGTTCAGGTAGTAAGCAAATCAGAAACTGAGACACAGTACAAAATTTTAGTGCACTACCTGTAAAGGATACGGTACCAGGTTTAACAAGGGCCACCTTTCCTTTGGGGATCAGCAGTGCTGCTTTCACAATTTGAAAAGAGGGTTTACTTTTATTTCCTTTCCTATTTGCTTCATCACAATCGAAGACAATAGGGCTACAAAGGCACATGAAACCTGTTCCCTGCTCTGAAGTGACTCAGAGCCTGAAGAGAGAGATAGACGTAGAGACAAACAAGTGCAGTAGAAAGTTACAGTTCTTTGTCATCCAACCGATCAGAACACAGAATAAAGAAGGAAGGAGAAGGCAGACCAGGTGCTCAAGAAAGCGTTTCGAACAAGGCTTGACAGATAAATGCTCTGTGGATAGTCGAGTTGGTGGGAAGAAGAGGGTACTGGGCTGAAGGAGCGTAGGCACAAAGGCCCTGAGTGTGAAGCCG
The DNA here is from genome assembly GCA_004363605.1 of Indri indri. Lineage (NCBI taxonomy): Eukaryota > Metazoa > Chordata > Mammalia > Primates > Indriidae > Indri > Indri indri. The sequence continues at coordinate 8,947 of RJWJ010030331.1, read as the reverse complement.
AGAGGAGGGAGTGGTAGCCTGGAGGGCAGCATTTAGTGAGCTGACCCTGTGGGAGAGTGGGCAGGGCCTTGCATGCCTTATCAAGAACTGGTCCTGGAGGCCACGTGGCCCTGAGAGAATTTAAGTAGAGGGTCGACATGATTAGGTTGTATTTTCTATGTGCCTGTGTGTTTTAGAAACACTCTAGTTTGTAAATTCAATGTGCTGCTTTCTCATGGTTTATGAAAGAGCTGTAAATGTAGTATTTATAAAAACTTTGTTTGGGATATTGGGGAGGAGGGTTTGATAAAGGGGAGGTGCCAGTGCTAGTGACAAAGACTCTTGATCTACTTTACTTAGGCTCCTCTGAGCCCTCTTCTTGACTAGGCCTTGACCGTGGCCTTCAGTGTCCATCATGCTCCTTGGGGTGGGGAACCTGTGGCCTTGAGGCCACGTGTGGCCTTCTAGGTCCTTAAGTGCAGCCTTTGGACTGAATCCAAATTTTACAGAACAAAGCCTTGTATTAAAAGGGGTGTAGCAGAGAAAGATGAAGCTTTTCTTGCCTCCTTCGGTGCTTAAAAAAGAATAATCTTAAAATCAGAAGGCTGCAGGTCCCCTATGTTCTTTATCTCCCACCTTTGACTGAGTCCTTGGCCTGTCTTTTGCAAGAATCCCCTCACCCTTGAATCTCTTCTTAGTAATTTTCCATCTACTGACCCCCCTCAGTCTGCTCCTTGGCTGTAAATCCCAGTCATCTTTGCTGTATTCAGAGTTCAGCCTGATCTCTCTTCCCTATTGTAATACCCTTATTACAGTAGTCTTCAGTGATGTCTTCCTTATTTTAACAAGTGTCAGAGTAATTTTTTCTTTAACAGCAGTTAAGGAAAATTCCACATTTAGTAATTAAATCCCATACATGTATATCATTACAGTGGCACATATTGGGAGTAAGGTTAGAGACACTCGTAGTAATCATAAAACAATCACTTAGTAGACCAGAAAGTAGACTTTCTCTAGATTTAGTGCTGAAGAATATGGTGATTTAAAGGGGCTTGGAAAAAGATTTAGCAAATTGCTAGGATTGATAATTCACTGTCCTTTAAAAGCATTTGGTCTTTGCGATTTTAATCAGTGGTGAATATAGTTGACCCAAGGGGAAAAATTATTTAGCTACTGCTTTATTCTGATTTAAATTTATCTTTCTATCACTAACTCTTAATTTCAGTTACTTAAAAAGTGATGTTATTGCTATTTAAAGATAATCTTCAACCTGTCTGTAATAATGATAAGAGCCTAGGGATAGAAATCAGAGAACAGTGGTGCTAATGAATTACTAGCTAGTTTATCTTGGATAAGTCACTAAACCTTTCTTCCTTGTGACTCTTACTGATATATCTCATTTTCGTACATACTTACCTATAAACTGTCTTGCATACTTTTCTCTACAGAAATTATTTATTAATTGAATAGCACTACTAAATCATTCCATTGATCCTTCTGGCCACTTTCAGAAAGTAAACAGATTCTTTTTATTTACTGCTTAAATGCCATAAACTGGAAGGAAGGTATTACAAGTGGCCACTAGTTAAACCCGGGGAATTGGCTTTCTAGTGAATTCTTAACTACCACTGCCCAAAAGACCTCCTAGGAGGGAAGTCTTGAATAGTAAAGGTTGGTACCAGTTTGACTGATCACTTCCACCTTTCGCTTCTGTGTTCCTCTCCAGGAGAGGAGAAAAACCAAGGAGAGGAAAGAATATGTCAAGGAGACTCTACTTTCCTTTTTGCCAGAATCAAGTAGTTATCATCTTCTTAATTCTACTTAGTGTGCACTTTGTGACAGTACTTCCAAACTGTACTGTAATTTTCATAACTCTGTCCCAAACTCCTTGAGACCTAGAACACTATTACTGATTTCCATATTAAGTGAACAGTGGTGCCTGCAGTTTGCAAAATTGCTTGCTGTGCTGGATTAAAAACAGCAAAAATATGTCAATATAGTATATTCCCTTTTCTACACAGTGCTGTACTGTAGTAGCAACTTATTGGCTGTTTAGTAAATAATATACAATTAAGATTCACTCATTCTCTGGAAATATTGAAATACTTTAAGAATATGAGGTGATGCTATATAGATACAATATTTGCTTTTTAAATTACTGTCATTTTTTATGAACTTCTAAGTGTATTGGAGAGATTCCTCGCATTCATATTCGTAAGTTAATGTCATCAGTTAAAATTTCAGTGTACTTCAAAAAATTTATTAAGAAAGTGTATTGACATTTAAGTTGGTATTGTTAGCTTGTATTAGGGAATAGTTACTGAATTTTGTTAGACTTATTAAATGTAACTGAACTGAAGGTCTTAGAATAAAGCTTTGACTACTAGAGTGTTAAATCAAATATAATGATTTAAAGAACAAACATCTATTGTAATTTCTGGCATGAATTTGCTAGAACATTTTTGTACTTCTGGGAATGAAAGATCTAGGTAGTTTGGAAAAGAATTTAATACAATATTTTTAGATATAATTTAGGCAGATGTTTTCTTTTATTCTTTGATGATAATGTCTTCCGGTAAGCAGTAGTAAAAACCCTCCTAGAGAAGGTTTTTGAGGAGCTGGGGAGTATTTTAGGGAGGAGCGCCTCTCCGTCTGTCTGCCTCCTGTATCTCAGCCCTCGGGCTGTATGTGTGTGGGAAACAGGTAATTGCCTTTTGTATCCCACAGTTCAGATACAGAGGCAGTACAATTTCTGGGTTAAGAGCACATGCGAGACTCCTTGGGTTCAAATCCTAGCTCTGCCATTTATTAGTTTTGACTTTGGGAAGCCACTTAACTTTTTTGTGCCTCAGTTTCTTTATCTGTAAAATGGAATAACAGAAGTGCCTCCCTTATTTGGTTGTTGTGAGGTTTAACTAATTGAACACACATAATGCCCTTAGAACAGTACCTGACACCTAGTAGAAGCTATGTAAGTGCTAGCCTCTGCTGCTGTGGTTATTATTATTATTATTATTATGTTTAGATAAATGTTGAAAGAAGTAAATATGCTAGAGTTTTAAGTGCATCTCAGAGTTACTGGATTATACATGATTTTCATTTTTAAAATTTCTACATTTTAAGCCATGGGTTTATATTCCTTTGTATATCAAGAAAAAGTATTAAATTTATAATATAAAGTATGACTTTCTGGTTTACTTGAGTGCTTATATTAAATGTAAGAAAGCTAAATGGGAAGCTGAATTACCTGCAGGCAGCTTAGTGAACAGGAAATTAGAACAGGGTACAGAGGAGGACAGTTGTTTAGTGACATGGATGTCCTCAGTGGGAATGGTCATACTTGTGGTGTTGTGCACTGTTTAAATGCACAAACTGTTCCTTTAAGGGAAGATATTTGTCTTTATCTTTCTTAAAGTAATGCTGGGCAGGTATTTTTTTTTATTTGGAGGAATTAATTTCACCTTAGTCAAGTTTATATAATAGTGCCTTAAATTAGAAATAGAATCTCATGTTCAACTACCTTTTAAAAGTAAGAACATTGCAATATAACTTATTAATATATTATTGCATCAGAGTCAGTCAGGGAAGAAGAATCCTATGAGTGAAATAGAATAAAGCTTTTACTATGGGCTTATACAATTGTGGAAACTGCTTAAGCATTCTGTGTATGATTGCTGCTTCGGAGTCTGAAATCCACATTAAGAGGCTGAAATCCACAGGGCCAGCAGTCAGAATGGAAAGATGAATATGATGTAGGGGAGGATAAGTACGAATTAGAACCTGCGAGGGCAAACTGGAACTTGTGTCTGTCTCCTGTGGCTTTCCAGCTTCTAAGACAGGTGACATGTAGGATAAGCTGGTGCCCTTCATCAAAGAGTTCCCCACACGTCTGGACCAGGATTCGGAGCACCTGAAGCAGGTGATCCAGTGGGAGCCGAAGGAGCTGCGAGGCCTGGCTGCTTGTTGCTCCATGTCCATGAGACATGCCAGCACATCAGCTATGTCGGGCATGAGCACAGCTGGGCCTGGCCCTGCAGTGACCTTCAGAGCATACAAATGGTTACTGTTTTCATTTCTGCCTTCTAAATCTTGTGCAGATTTCTCTCATGGCCAATACTATCCCAAGGCCATAGAGGGAAGGGAATTCTGGGAAATACAGTTCCAGCTTAGCTAAGTTAACATACTGGAAGCCATCACAGTCCATCCCTTGACAGCTCGGCCATCTCCTGTAAGTGTGGGATGTGGCTACACTTCTTTTAACCATATTTAACTTCCAAATAAAGGTATTATAATAGCAGAATTATTCTTTTGCTTAACTCGATGTACCTGTTCTAGGTGTACCAAAAACATGCCAACTCTTTTCTCAAAAGAAGATAGAAAGTCTCTTTATCCATCTTTGTTTGATGTTCATTTCTCTTCTCAGTCATACTCTCCTTTTTATGCCCTGTAACTTCAATATTGATAAATTAGTTAATGTTAACATTTTCATGTTGAATGATAGGGAAATGGTAAGGAATTAAAAAGGAAAGAAAAGAATTGGTTAATATATACACAAAGATATTCACGCCAAAATAAGGAAGAAATACTACTAAGTATTATAGTCCTTATTTCTGCAGTTGGTCATGTGGTCGTTGATGGTATTTATAATTACCTTCTTCTTTAGGGCATTGGGGGATATGGTAATACCAGTGAATTCTCCATGCATGAGCCCATTTTCATGCTTCATTTGCTATAAAATGAGTTCCTTACTTAAGCAATGCTTTGTGGAGTACCATGATGGTGAAAAATACCATGATGATGAAAACTTCTTCTGTAAGTTCACCAATGGAGGTTTTGGCATAAGCTTTGTGGACAGGAAAGGCAAATTCATATCTACAGCAGTATCTGTTCCAAAGAGAATAAACATTGAGAATAGACAAAACACTGTCCCGTTCCTTCTGTGATGAAAGTAGTCCAATATAATTGACCTGTTACCAGATAACTGGCTAACCTTCTTCCACCCTGGCCCACAGGAATGGTACCATTTTGGGAGCTCAGTATTGTTCTCTGCAGTTGGCAGATTAGCTTAGTGTTGGTCCATGTTGCTAAGCCCATGCATAACTTTCATCCCTACTAACATGGCTACTTTGTTCATGAGGCCATTGAGCAAGGATGGCTGGCTGGAGAAGGCGGCTGACTGATATATATATACAGCATGAGTCATCTTCTTTTGAGTATTCACATGGGAAGCAACTATTTCTACATGCTGTGCTCATTCAGGGAGATCTATTCACATACTTCTTCCTTGTCATTAATTTTTAAATCATATTCCTTCTAAGTCCTCGATCATTCAGCCAAGCTATTAGCACCAGTCTGTGAATCTCTATAGATTCATACTCTCTCTCTTTCTAGGCAAAATAAAGAACCAGGTTGCACTGCTCAAAGTTGTGCCCACACTCTTCCTTCATTGCCACCCTGGAGTGGGACTGTGGTACTACAACCATCCATTTTTGGGTGGTATCAGCATACTGTGCAGAATCAGCTGTACATAGGGTTTGAATTTCCTTCTTCCCTCATCAACTGGGGTCATAGGGAACTCCCCATGAGGTCACAAGCGTGGATTTAGACAGAATAATCAGTGTAGCAGGATAGCAGGAGTGTAGGTTGGGGTATCTGGTGCAGCTTGTGCCTTCGGGACCTGCTTAAGCCTTATCTAATACATATCACTCCCATTTGATAGTGGAATGTTGCCGTGCATGCCCAGCTTTTTGGCTTGATGAGTTTGACAACACCCAGGTCGTAATGGGAAGCTTAGGTACATCACCCATTAACATTTTAATCAGAAAAACCATCCCTGTATCTTCTAAATTCTTTATGGTGGCACTGATCTCTGCCATTCCTCCAGGAAGCAGTACTGCTTTGGGTTTACTATTTTGGTAAACACAGGTAGTTCTAATGGTAACGTGGTGACCTATGGTCAACTGTTCAGTCTCTACCAGGGCCAAATAGCAAGTCAGTGGCTGTTTCCACACAAGAAAATAGTTATCTGCAGAGGATGGCATATCTTGCTTCAAAATCTGGAAAGTCTAAATTGTGATTCACTTCATAAGGGGCCCATCAAAGGCTTGATACTGGATTTCTATCTGCCACAGACACTTATTTCAAGCACCAGTGAGTCTTCTGGGTTCAAATGGCAAAACTGCTTGTGTGACAGCCTAGGCCTATTGCAGATTCCTGCTGTTCTGGCTCCCATTCACAACTGGCAGGCTTTTGAATTACCTGTAATGTAATGAAGTATATGTTACCTTCAGAATCAGCATACATGGAGCCCTTTCTTAAAAGGCAGAAGGGCCCAGATGCAGCAAATTCTTTTGTACCCAAGAAGAGATATCTTGACATGTCCCAGACCACTGGACTGCTAGGAATTTCACTGAGGAGGCAGCCCTGAATTTTTGTGGAATGTGTATCCCACCCTCTGGCATGCTTGTGTCTTGTCAAGGTCTCTCGAGTTGCTGCCTGCTTACCAGATCCAGTCAGCATATCATTAACATAGTGGACAAGTATGTTTTCTTGTGGAAGGAAAGGTGATAAAGGTCCCTGTGGACTAGATCAGTGGTTCTTAGCTGGGGGAAATTTTGCCTTCCAGGGGACATTTGCCAATGTTTGGAGACATTTTTAGTTATCACAAGTGAGGGTTGAGGTACTACTGGGATCTTGGTGAATAGAAGCCAGGGATGCTCCTAAACATCCTATAACACAGAAGACAGTCTCCTGCAACAAAAAATTACTGGCCCCGAATGTCTGCAGTACTGAGTTTTGAAAAACCCTGGTCTAGATTGAAATAGCCCCAAGGTAGGATAGTATTAATAAATGAAGCAGCAAACTGCTTCAGACTGTTCTTTACTAACAAGTATAGAAAAAAAAAGCATTCACCAGTTCAATAGTTGAATACCAAGTGCTAGAGTGTGTGTTGCTTTAATCCAGCAAAGAAACCACCTCTAGAATAGCAGCTGTAATGGGCATCGCAAACTGATTAAGTTTTGATAACTCACTATCATTTTACAAGATTCATCTATTTTCTGCACAGGCAAAGTAGGTGAGTTGAGTGGAGATGTGGGGGGGGTTACCATCCCTGCATCTTCTAAATTCTTTATGGTGGCACTAATCTCTGCCAGTCCTCCAGGAAGCAGTACTGCTTTGGTTTACTATTTTGGTAAGCCCAGGTAGTTCTAATGGTTTCCACTTGACCTTTCTCAGTAAAATAGCACTTAGGATACTGTAATAAGTAGGTTATACTTATTATTATATGTATGTTCTGGCAGCTGCTGAGTGTGTGTATTCTAGGACTGTGGAAGTTACTACAGGATGAGTTTGGGGACCCACTAGTTCCACTGAGACCTGGACCTCGTCCAGAATTCATTGATATCTGATTTCCATAAGCTCCTGCTCTGATTGGTGGAACACAGTGGAATTTTGGGTCCCTAGGAATTACTGTTAGTTTGAAGATAGTTTGAAGATGTGGGTGAAAAAATCCAATGCATAATTGCCCTAGTAAATTGCTGCAGTTCTCTTTGTGGAAAGGGAAGATTTTTAATATGCATGTTTGGGTATTTAGCAGTGTCCTTCAAGGAAATGTAGCCTCCCCTTTATTTGAGGGATTCTGAGTCTTTGAAGTAAGTCTGGAAGTTGTTCGAGGGACTGTAACCCTATATTTTTATTTAAGTCACAATGTGAGCAGCAAAAGCACTTGACCTAGAGCATAACATTTCTGGATTCCAAATCTTGCATTTCACCTGTGACAAATAATAACAAAGAACCATGGAGGGAAGTCAGTTTGGGAAACCATAGATGCAGCTTAGCTAAATTGACAGTACAAAACCACCACAGTTATGTTGAATACAAAGCAGTTGTTATTATTACTCATATTGACCATGGGTAATTTAACTTTTCAAGTGGATTTATGTTGCTTATATATAGTCATACCAGTTATTGCTACAGTTTAATTTTCCATGTGGAACAGCTGAGCTCAGGGCCACTGAGTGGCTATATAGGCTGTGTACAAGTCCAGGGGGCACCATTCACATGGATTAGAATGTGACAGGTGTGCCCTGGATTTGTGCAGCACAGCAGCCTGACTGGAGTTAATAGGTGACTCAGTGTGACCAACACATCATGAGGATATTTCTGGCTTCTGAGGGTTTGAGGATTTTTTGATTAAAATGTTAATGGATGATGTACATTTAGAAAGATTTAGCTTTTGATAACTACGTATGCAAGGAAGTGATATTGTACAATTCATGTTGTTTACTTAACACATATGAGATGTTTTTCTCTGTAAATTTTGGACAAATTTTCAAAAAGGTTTTTGATAAATAGTATCCTCCCTCCTATAAAACAGGAGCAATGGTATCCTTTCTCCTATAAAACAGCTACAAATCTTTATATTTGTATTACATGTATATTTAGAACAATTGGGTGTACAGATTCAATATTCAGCATTATGGTGTGGTTTTTCACTGTCTTTAGTATGCAAGCATCCAGTGATCACATAAAAGCTGGGCAATTAAGCTGGACATGGTGGTGTGCACCTGCCGTCCCAGCTACTCAGGCGGCTGAGGCTGGAGGATCGCTTGAGCCCAGGAGTTCAAGACTATAGCGAGCTATGATTGTGCCACTGCACTCCAGCCTGGGAAATCGAGCGACACCCTGTCTTTAAGAAAACAACAACCACAAAAAACACCCAAAAAAGAGGCATTTAAATTACAGTTGTTGATATTGTCGGGTAAAAGTTTGATGGTAGTTGTTTTAAATTGAGATTAATAACATTTACATACAGGGAAATGCACGGATTTTTTTTTTTGGAATACAATTCAATGAGTTTCGATAAAAATACATAGCATCCCCAGTCAAGATAAAGAACATTTCCATCATTATTCCAGAAAGTTCCCTTCTGCCTTTGTGTAATCAGCATGCCGCAACCCCCAAGGCA
>RJWJ010030330.1:0-19981 GCA_004363605.1 Indri indri | reverse complement strand
TAAGGTAGTAGTAGAGATTTAAGGGTATGTTTAATCCCAGTGAAAATTCTAGGCACAGAAGTGCATTTTGCAGTTTGTTTGTTGTGTTGTATGAATGTAGCCAGCACCCTTGGCATGACACAAAGCTGTTGTATGGGAAGGGTTTGGCGGCCATTAGGAAGTTGCTTTCCTGCTATGCTACCCTACACTTTTCTTCACCGTAGCCGGTTTTCAAGACAATGTTTGGCATCCCCAAATGTTTATTTCCCCAGGGTTCACATTCAGCTCTTGCTTATTATAGACTTCCTGGAGTAGGCTGATGGAGGTAGAGGTTTTCTCAGAAGAAAAAAGTCAAAGGATGTTCCTGGTAGAGAAAGAAAATGGGCTTAGATGCATCTCCTTAAAGTGCTGACTAAATATCTTCACTGTCCCTCTCATCTTTCTCAAAATTTGCTTCGCAGCTTCAATACCACTTTCGGTTTGCTGAATTTTTGTTCATTGATTTTGTCCATAGTGTTCTAAGGATGCATTAATTTTTTTTTGCATCTGATTCTCAACTATGAACATGAAGTCATAAATTAATTAATTTTAATGAACTTGTGCTCTATATATTGGTTAATATTTTGATCATGGAGTCATGACCAAATAGAAATTTCCGTTTGAGAAAATAATGATTTGATTGGTAATTTGTATATGTGTAGGGTTTGATCCCACCCAAAAATGTAAAAAGAGCAACATCTGAGAGACTATCGGTTGTGACTTGTAGAACTGGATTTATCAGAGGAGATTGGTAGGAGATACTGTCTTGGCATTGAATCAGGAGACATAAGCCCTTCTGTTTCTTCTACCTTGCAGTGACGTGTGGCCTTGGGTAATGCAGTTATGGAAATGTGCCCCTGTTTTTTCATATAAAAATAGAGTTGATGGTGGGTATCTTCCCTGCCTACCTTCCAGGATTATTGTAAAGATTTAAAATGTAATTCTTCCCACCATATCACTTTCATTGGGATACAGGGCTAATTTCATTTTGTCAGTGCTTTTGAGTAGATACTTCAGTCCCTATATGTGGTATTCAAACTGTAGTCTGCATGAGAATCACCTGGAGGATTTGTTAAAAGTTTGCTGGGCCCCATCCCCAGAACTTCTGATTCATTAGGTGTGGGGTGGGGTCCAAGAATTAGCATCTTGAACAAGTTCCCAGGTGATGCTGATGCTGATGCTGCTGGACAGGGAACCCCACTTTGAGAACCACCGCTCTAAAGCTTGTTTCCACATACGCAAAGCATAGCAAACCTTACTGCACAAAATGATGGGTTCATCAATGGTGTACTTTACTTTTGCTTTCCACTGTCATCACTTTCAGCTTCTCCCGCAGCTGATGACTCTGATCTCCTCCCCTTTCTTCTCTACCGTGCTTCTCCCTCCACTCTCCAGCATTGGTTTCCCCCCTCTTCTGTGTATTTATAGCCACGTGACTGGGTCTCTGCCCCTCTGGCTGCTCCCTGGTGACCCCTAACCCCATGCTGCCTTTTAACTTCTCTGGAAAGCTGCCTTCTCTATGGGTGGGACACCGTGCAGCCCCCAAATCTATCTTTGCCTCTAACTCACCCTTCCCCCATGACGGACTCATTCTCTGTACATACCTGAGAACCACTAGGTGCCAGGACTAAATTGCTTGGTCTAATTCAGGCTGAAGTGTTAATAACTGATAATATGTTACCCCAGTGGAGCTGGATTAATCAACACTTGATTGCTTACTTCCTGGGATGATTACTGGGTGCGTGTTAGTACCTAAAACATAGCATCTCTGCTTTCGCAGAGTTTATAGTTCCAAAGAATGAGGCAAATGAATTTTAGACAGAGGACTGGGACCAGTGGGTGGGGAAGATCCCCCCTTGATACCTTCAAATGATAACAGAAGAAGGCTGAGGCTTGCTGCTGGGGGTCCTTGAGTTCCCTGCCCCTTGTATCCTCCAGGGCCAGTTCTACCACATTTCTTAGGCTCTGCTCTCAGCAGAGGCAGCTAAATTGTTGGATGAAATCGATAACTTCCAATCCTAGGGCCTTGAAAAAAATTTAGTGTTTCCACTAACATTTATTGAGTGCTTACCATGTAGCCAGGTCTGTTGTAAAAACTTTACTTGTGTTCATTTACTTAATCCTCACATCAGTCCATTAGATAGGGATACTAATAACCCCATTCTGCAGATGAGAAAACTGAGACATAGATGAATTAGCTCATGGTCACACCCATCAAGGGGAGCTATCTGCCCTTGAATGTGAAAGACCTTTTGGTCAATGACAGTAACACCCTCCCGGGTACCCGGCCATTTCCCCTGGATATGTTTCTCATTCTTTCACAAGATGGGTTGTGGAAACTATAGAAAAAGATGTGCATGCCTTTTAGTCATTATTTTAAGGAAAGACATTGTATTTTTGCTCTTCAAAATTTGTTGAAGCAGTTATTTACTTATAATAAGGAAAATGGATATGTGTTACTAAAAAATCCAGCTGTGTAACTTTATGTCATTGTCAGAACCCTCATGACAGCCTGTGTACTTGTACATGTGTTCCTCTGATTTTTGAGCTATTAGCCCATGAGGGAGATGTCCTGGTAAAAATACATCAGTGTGCCTTCCATACACAGGTTAATCCCAAAGAATTATTGGTTTACACGACATCTCAGTGACCCATGTGAAAAGTTGGAGACATTTTATAAGCACACAGTACAATTACCCAAGGGGACTGCATTCAAATAAAATACTAAGGTCATACCTATTTCAAAAGAAATGAAAACGTGAGTGACTGTGGAAAATACACCTTGTCTCATTTGTTGCTCTTCCCTACAATTTTTATAGCTCTTCAGAAATGGATTCCTAACCCAAGCTACACGTCTGCCAGTCTTGAGAGAGAGAAAGGACCAGAGATGAAATAGCAAAGCTTTCTTTTCTGCAAGTATTTGGAAATATTATGAGCATCCTGACATTTGTATAATCTCCATCATCTGGGACATTCTGCAGTAATTTATCCAACAAATAATTTAATTAACATGATGGAAAGCAAAGCACACCATGAACACCTAGGACACTAATAAACCGGCTAGGGACAGCTCACAATGAGATGGTAGATTGTGACATTTTGAAAGAGATATAGAATTAAGTACATGATGAAGGTTTAATAAAACCCTGATTGAATCAAGGTTCTGTTACCTGATAGGTGAAATGAATACAAATGGGGAAGCAAGATGAGAATGTTATTAGGGAGGAAAACCGTACATGTGGAGAGTGTGGAAGGAGGTTACATCTAATCTGTTCATTTAAGCAGATATTTTTAGAATAGTGGGAATAATCTATCGATCACTTCACACAGGGATTTAGTCTCAGTGTAAATTGTATTATCTTTCAGGTACCAAAATATTTAATAATAAACTAGCTTTGAATTTGCAAATAATCCTTTCTTTAAAGTATTTGCTCAAAAAGTGATTCCACGCGTTGTGATTCAGCAATATAGCCAGCTAATAAAAATGAGCATTCAGGACCCCATCAGAAATATATTTCTTAGACTTTCTGAACAATAACTGCAGAGTTCTCCCATTTTTCCTTTCTTTAATACACTCACATCTTTTCTTAACAAGCTTACTATAATAGCTTCCTGATACATATGTGTGATGACTTTGGAGTCGGATAACCTGGGTACAATTCCAGCTTCACTCTGGCTAGCTTGATGACTTTGGGCAAATTAGTATCATCTTTGTGCTGGTGTCCTCATCTGCAAAATGGGGATAATAAAATAACCTGCTCATAGATTTGATGTGAGAAGAAATGAGCTGTTTGTAGAATTCTTAGACTGGGGACCGGCACACAGTACCACGTGTATGTTAACCCTACTATTGTAAGGATGAAGATACAATTTCTCGATCCACATACTTCTCTTTCCGTTTCTTTTTTTCTCTTGCCTTTTGGCTGCCTTCAGGCCATTTCTCTGTTAATTAGCACCTTCATCTTATCATGAGTGAGTGACTGAAATAAAGAAAGGACATCAAGACAGTCAATTTTGGTATTAATTATCACTTAGTTAAAATACGAAAAGGATGAAGCCATTAGCAAAAGTGAGATTTGGGGTTGTCTATAGAATTCAGTTATCTGTGTTCTTCCCAGAACCTACAATTCTCCCAACTTGCCCCTTGACATGGATAATTGAAGGTTAGCTATCCAAACCGTTGGCTCAAAATTCGATATTCATTAGAATCATTGGGGATGTTTTTAAAAATACCTTTGTCCTGGCCTCACCCCAGATCAATGTCATTGGAATCCGCTTGCTGTTTTTTCAGAAGAAAGATTAGAGGAGAAGGAAAGTTCCCTCTTGGGCCGGGCGCAGTGGCTCACGCCTGTAATCCTAGCACTCTGGGAGGCCGAGGTGGGCGGATCGTTTGAGCTCAGGAGTTTGAAACCAGCCTGAGCAACAGCGAGGCCCCGTCTCTACTAAAAATAGAAAGAAATTAATCGGACAACTAAAAATACATAGAAAAAATTAGCCGGGCATGGTGGCGCATGCCTGTAGTCCCAGCTCCTTGGGAGGCTGAGACAGGAGGATCGCTTGAGCCCAGGAGTTTGAGGATGCTGTGAGCTAGGCTGACGCCACGGCACTCACTCTAGCCCAGGAAACAGAGCGAGACTCTGTCTCAAAAAAAAAAAAAAAAAAAAAAAAAGGAAAGTTCCCTCTTGACTGGTACTGTCTTAAGCTGACCTTATGTTTTCTGAATCTGGCTGATTTTAAAGGTGACACATGATTTCTGGGTGCTTTTGTGGGTTCTTGGACCTCAGCCCCATGAGTGGAGATTTTCACCTGCGCTGGCCCTAACGCCAGTGATAGGTGTGCTCCAGCTCAGCCCTTGCTCCTGTGCGTCTGGCCTCTGCCTGCAGCTACTGCAGGTCCTGTCTCTGCTCCTAGTGACCCTGTTAGGCAGGACCTAAAACAACCCCCAGAACATTGTGACAAAACTCATGCTTCCTTTTCTCTGACAAACTTAGAGTCCAGGCTCATTCCTTTGGCAGCCACCTCTCTCAGAGCACAGGTTTTATCAGCTAGCCAGCCCATTAGTTATCCTTTGGATTTCTCGGAAGGGAGTTAGGCACCAGTGTCCCGTGTCCTTCTAATTTCAGGGGACACATATCAAGCTCTGCAAATGATCCCACTGTAGTTCCTTTCTCTTGATTTGCAACAAAGAGGTGAACACTTCCAAACCCTCCCTTGGATGGGAGAATAAGATTCATGCCGCAAGGCTCTCAAAAGAAAACCTCTTCCTTCCCTCCAAGCTCCCAGGGCTCTGAAAGAGTGGCTAGAGAGAAAAGAAGACATTGAAACCCCTTTCTCCCAGAACGTGCTCCAGCTGGTGGGAGGGGAAATAGTTGTGACTTGAATAAATTTGGAAGGTTTAATTAATACATAAGGCTGAACTTTCAAATTTTTTTATTTGAAACTTTGTTTTGCCCTTAGAGGAATTATAGGACTTTGTAATATTGAGAATAACCAGAAAGTTATGAGATTGCTAATGGTTTCATCCAGGAAGAGGAAAGAAAACACCACAGATAAATAACATTAAAGCCGTAGTGGGATAACAAAACTAAGTTGCTTTATGATTATATCCACTAAGAGATACTTACGTGAAGTACAGGGTTACATGGTGATCCTAACATCATCCGTTACTTACAAAATGTGTTCCCAAGAAACAATTCCATAAGCTACTGAAATATAGGGAATTATCTGCTTACAATAATGTCTGTGGTTTTGTAATAGTTGATATTAATTCATTTTAACCATAGTTAGTGAGTGAACCTTCTTTATTTTGAGACCGCTCATATCATCAGTTTACTGGACCATTCCTCTCTCGTAGGGACACAATATTATGCATAATTCCATCTTCTTAGGAAATGGAAACATTCTTAAGAAAATCTTTTATTTTTTCTTGCAATATTATGTTGACAAAACTTCCTTAATCTGCCATATCTATTAATTCACCAAAAGAATTCCAGTCTTCTCAAACTTTCAATTATTGACAATATGATTTCATGATACTGAGAATTCCTTTGCTCACTATCGTCATAAACCATGTTAAGAAAATTAGGGTTCAAGTGGATGGTTTGGGATTAGAGTAGAGAGATGGTAAGGAATGGTCCATTGTAAACTTTGTGTCAAACCAAAGATTCCCTAGCCTGATGACCACATGCTTTTAAATAAATCAGATGAACTATGCTGTGTTTTTGCAATAACTTTATTTTCTGATGCTCATTTCTCAACGGCTCTTGAATATCGATTTTATGTGGTCTTTGGAGTAACGGAGGCCCTCTGCAATTCCCATACAGCCAGATCTTAGGACGGTGATAAATGGACCCCATCACTCCGTTGCAGTTGTCAGGGAGTGAGGGGGAGGCACCTACTTGTGGGTGTCTGACTATTTCAAGTCAAATAGAAATCATTTTAGCTTATCTGTATTTTTCCATTATCTTCTCTTCATCCATGCATACAGTTCATAATTGGGTGTATAAATCAAATAATTAATAATAAGCCTAATTCTTATCTTCTCTAAATGCAGTTTCATTAACATTAAAGGTTACTGGGGCAGTCTGTCACATAAAATCATTGCACGGATTCAAGAACATGCTAATTACCACAGGATTTGCGACTCCAACCTAACCATTATGAGTCAGGGGACACCGAATCTGGACAAAAGGGACAGAGCACATTGGCGCGTGATGTCAGGGAACACAGAAGATGAGGCTGGAGCAACTTGCAGTGCCAGAAAGTAAGGAAGCACTTGGGAAAACAGAAAAAAGAAAAACAAAGGAGAAAAACCACAATGTGGTATATAGAAGAGACACAGGAGTCAATTGAATGAGCTCCTGATGGTCAAAGCAAGAACAGTTTGAGCAAGAAAATAAATAAAGTAGTGTTGGATTGTAGCTCAAAGCATAAAATAAATATGAGTCTATAATGATATGAATAAGTGATTGAATAAATAAATTAACTAACTAAATTAATAAGGAGAAGAGAGACAGATCCTGTGCCAAAAAATCTAAATAACTTATGTAGATACTTCACCCTTAAGGAGGTGGAGATTAGCTCCTTATTTCTTAAGTGTGGCCACACATAGTGACTTCCTTACAAAGAATATTGTATGGAAAGGGAAGAAAAGTAACTTCCCAGTGGAGACAGCTGACAAACACCACCTCAGCCAGGTGATCAAGGTCAACATCAATGGTGGTAAGTCATTTTTTTCCTTTGCTTTCGTGCTTTCATACCCTTGATATGATATGGTGAAAATGGCACTTCGGCCCCATGGTCTTGCTCCACAAAATTCATAATCTCAGTCTGATCATGAGAAAAACATCAGACAGACCCCAAAGGAGGGGAATTCTACAAAACACCTGACCATCATGCCTCAAAGCTCTCAAGGTCATGAAAAACAAGAGAAGTGTGAGAAACCATTAGTATCACAGCCAAGAAGAACCTAAGGAGACATAATGACTAAATGTAACATGGGGTCCTGGAACATGAAGTACATTAAATAAAATTTATGGGAGCCATTGTTTGGGACTGAGTCCCTGCTTGAGCCCCCTACAACCCTGACCAAGTCAAACATGGAGTCGCTCATGCTAGGTGCCATAATCAAACTGAACTTTAAAATGGGCCAGTTTTCCAAAAGTCGGGAGATTCACAGGACCAATAAAAAAGGGCCTATTCTACCCAGGCCAGCATGATGAAGACGTCTCCTCTGTGTTAACTCTACAAGGAAAATAATTGTGAAATGACCAGTCTGCTTCTTGTCCCTTGTTTCTGCTTTCTTTGGCATTTCTACCTATAAAGAGCACCTCTGCTCACCTCATTGCAGCATCTTTCCACTTTATAGATTGGATGCTGCCCGATTCATAAATCACTAATAAAAGCCAATGAGATCTGTAAACTCAATTTGTTTAAATTTTGGGTTTTTTACAAGTAAAAACTAAGGAAATCTGAATAAACTGTGGACTTCAGTTAATAATGTATTGGTTCATTAACTGTGACAAATATCCCATCCTAATGTAATAAAACAGGAAAACTGGATGTGGAGTATATGAGAACTCTTTGTTCCATCCTCACTTTGTACTGTAAACCTAAAACCATTCTAAAATAAAATCGTATTTAAAAACAAATTTAAGCTTTATGGATTGTAAGTGGAAGTGATGCAATTCAAGTTACTGCCTCTAAAGAGGAAAGGGCCGAGCTGCAGGAGTGATGGGATGGATTCCCAGTGTGGCAGCTGGCAGGTGAGTGGTATATGGCCAGGGACACGTATGATGCTGTGGAAGATCAGGGTGAGGAAACAGTGAAGTGGTTATGCTCTGGAACTATTCTGTTCTGCACATCAGGAAAATGTCTCCAAATATACACAAAGGGGAAAGAAAAGAGGAAGGCCCCTAAAGGAGCTCTGAATGAAAGTAGATTATCAAATTCACCTTCAATTAAATAAATGGCTTCCTTTAAAGATGGAGCATTATTAGATTTTTTGTTTTGGAAAGTCCAGAAGAATGAGTGTCATGGAGAAGGAAGAGCGGGGCTGGCTCCACCGCGATGGTCATTGAGTTGCCTGTGCAACTGACCACACTTAAATCAAGAGCAACACAGAAAGACGCTCTGGGAAGGAAGAAAAGCTATGTCCTCCTCTGCTTTTTCTGTTGATGATCTGGAAGACGCAAGGTTCAAGAATAGAGATTTTAGGGAAAGGAGATTTTGAGGGAAAACAGCAGTTGGTGAAACGTGGGCTACTGCTGTAGCAGCCACGCAGCAGAGCCTGCCTGGTGTCAACTGTCCATCTTCACCAACCTCTGCACAGATCCCGGAGTCACGGAGCCACGGAGCTCTGTGCCAGGAGAGCTCAGTGGGAATGTCCTGACAAGGGGTTATGTGGCCAGTGAGACTGGTATGTGCTATGATTTGCTGGCCCCCAACCTGCCAAAGCACCCATCTGCATATTACAGTCTCTAAGGAATGGTAAATAAAACCATTTAACTTAAATAACCCGCCATTGCTCAAATTTATTTGGCCCTGCAATACTCTCCCCTCTCCCCAGTAATGTTTGGTGCATTCCAGTTTGGAAAAACTTCCCTTAAGCTATTATTCTATGACTTAAAAAACAGGCAAATCTGTCAGTAGCTATTTGGGTGGTAACACAGACCTGGGAAGACTGTAGCTACCAGAGTCGACAGAATACGATGCTGGTGTTTACCAGCGGTGTGACCTGAATCCAGTTGTTTTACTACTCTGAGTCTCGTTTTCCTCATCTGTGAAATGGAATAAATGGAAGAATAATACCTACATTGCAAGTTTTTTTGTTTTTTTTTTAAATAGGGGTATCTGTCAAGCACCTAGTATATGCTTCACATGCACATGGCGCCGAACAAAAAGGGTTCCTATCATTGGCTTGCAGCAGCTGGTGAATTGCATGATGCTTTCCTGGCATCATATACAGGAGGCTTTAAATTCTTTAAAGCAGAAATTAAAGGCAAGTTTTCATAAAGTAGTAATTTTCAAAGATTGAAGGTTCTGTCTTAAAATCTTGCTTTAGTTGTATCCCAAGAATGATTACAATACACTTTGTATGTTGCATATCAGTAGCGATTATGATATCATTTATTATTTTAATTTATAAAATGATGCCGAATGGGACTATTTTTCTGTTTTCTTGGAATTTTAGTTGAAGTCCTAAAGCAGGGAAAATAGGCACAAGATGCCTTCGCATGCGAAGAGAAGTGCCTGACATGTCTAGGCCAGATCCCCTCAAAGATATCAGATTCTGTCTGATACGGGATCCGTGAACACTATCTCCCACTTCCAGCCACCATCAGCCTACGTAAGAGTAGATGGTCACCGAGGAAGCGGGGCTATTGGCCTAGTAGGGTCAGCAAGGCATTTCTTACCCTTCTGACAAGTACTGGGGGTCTGAGAGACATGCTAACCACAACTGAGGGTGCCCACAAGGAGAGACGGTTGGCATCTCACCCCCAGCTCTGTGCTCGCTGAGCTGCAGATACTCCGCACCCACCAGGTGCACTCAAGTGGAGGAAGTGGAGCACGGCAAGAGGTTGGCGTAGGTTTTCCACCGACAGGGGCCCATGTGAACACAGAGACTGAAGCCTGATTTCTGTCTGGAATACTCTGAAGGTAGGAGGACAGCTGCAGAAAGCCCTTGGCCTACTGACAAGAGACAAGGAGAGAGCTAGGCCTTCCCCGTTCGTTGTGGAAAGATGCACAATTTTCTCAAGGACCAAGAGAATTGCTGCTGTCTTGATGGGACCTTGCTCAAGAGGGCTGACTGCTGAGCTGAGCAACTGCAGCCGTGAGAGGAGCTGGACAGACTGCCAGGGACTGGAGCTGAAGAGAGACACAGGCTTCTAAGGGTCTGCTGAAGAGTTCATTGTCCAACTCAGGGAATGAGAATATCCTGGAGTGGCGGGGGATGGGGGAGGGCTGCACAGAACCCCAAATGATGCCATGACAAAACCAGGGTGTGTATGCCTGCCAGAAGGGAGGCCATTAGCACTAGCCCAGAGAAAGTACCAGTGACATTGGACTTTTCCTGCCTTCCTCGAATCCCTCTCCCCTTCCCTAATTCTAAGGCTCCAGAAAATTAGGTGGAGAAAGGTCAAAGTCCTTATAGCAACCGTTCCCCATTGCAGGCTTCTGAGCCAAGGAGAAACCCTGAGTTGGTGACAGGGGAGGGGTGGAAGGAGAAGCTATGACCTGACTATGAAGTTCAAGGTTTGATGCTAGCTGGGATCAGATCTCTTAATACCCGAAAGTGAGATAGGCATTAAATAAGACTTTTTCCAAAAATAGCTGGAAGTGATAGGAAAGCGATGGGCTCTACATGAGCTATCATCAAGCGGTGGGGAGAGGAATACGAGACTACAAATGTGAATGTGGTTTGTGGTTTTACCCCATTGATTAAACCCATTTTAAAAACCATTAACTGTTATTTTAAAGTAGAATTTTCTATAGAAAAGGATTTATTGACAGAATAGGCTATTGAAATTTTTTTCTTGTCCTTCTCAGATATGCAGGCCCAGGAAAGGGTAAATTGAAGAATTTATGCTTTCTGAACTTAGAGCTTGTATGGAGCTCTTCTGGAAGACAAGCTTTGCAAATCCCATTCAATAGCAAGGTGGTGTGAGTTGTTGGATTGTGAAGACAGATTTCAGGGAAAGACCATGACATTTCATGGAATATATATAACATTTTGAAGGGGAAAAAAAAGGACCTAGAATTTATTAAGTTTTCCCTATACACCTGGAAACCTGGCAGTGTGAAAGGTACTTTAGCTCATCTAATCTTCCCTACAATCTAATGAAATTATTGTTCATACACCATTTTGCATATGAGGAAACTGATCCTTGGGAAGGTTATGGAATTTTCCCAAACTCATCTGGTAAATAAATGTATTTGATTCAAAAGCTATCCTGTTTCTACCACATTGCATTACCAAAACTTGTGAATATAAACCTCACACCATGTTTAACATTGAAAGAAACTGACTGGTTACAGAAAGTTTAGAGCCGTACCAGTGTTGATTATTGGGAAACTTGGTAAGAGAAACAGATGCTCTCTGAAGGACAGAAAAGGAACACTTCAAAGCAATATGAACTTCAGATAATATTGGAGGAAAGCCAAGTGGTGTATATAGGGAGGCTTCTCTAGACAAGATCAAACAGAGTTGAACCCAACAAAGTGGGAACATGGATGGCTGCGGCAAAGCTGATGCCAAGCAGCAACAGGAACAGAAAAGACACCGGGAGCAGAGGCTGTGGTTAGCATGGGCAGTCCCAAGGGTGAGCACCACTAAGGAGGATGCTGCAGGAGCGTCAGTGGCCCCACACCAGTTGGAAGTCTTTGCAGGTTCTCTACCTGTAAGTAGGTGAGCCCGGCTCCCCTTGCCCAGGTTGATCTGGGGGTGCATGGTGAAGATCAAGGAGGAAGATTTGGCAAGCTCTCAGGCAGGCTGCCCCAGAGCATGGACAAGCTTTCCAGGCTGCTGTCACGCCCAAATGGGTCCTTTGTGAAACCCACCCAAGTCGGGGAGGTCACCCGAGGTCACATTATGGAGAGACTGAAGGAGGAAATTTTTCCAAATCAAATGTACACAGTGTTTATTTTTAAACTATTCCTGTTCATTTGGACAAGAATCTCCAAATAAACCAATGGGATTTATTTGGGTTTGCTTCTTTTTAGTGTCAAAGGAAACTCCTCGCTACAACTGGCTATAAATAAGACACCCTACCCTCCTTTCTTTCCCATTCTTAAAGAATCAAACATGTTGAGCTCAATGTAAAGATCCCTGTACTTAGGGATAGATTTGGGGTGGGAGAGTGGCCCAAACTCAGTACTAGAAACTCCCTGAAATAGTTGTCAAAGAAGGCATCTCTGCCGGCCCATCTCCTTCCCTGTGGCCACATCTCCTTTAACAATCTGCCCTTTCCTGACACCTTTGACCCGGAGAAGCTCACCACAAAACACAATCCTGTTTCCTTTCCTGTCCTGGACTGAGTTGCATCAGGGAAGGGGAAAACCAGACACATTGTCATGCAAGAAGCCCAGCAGAGTTGTGGCCTCTGGCAAGGGTCAGGTCTCCCTGTGGCCACTTGTCAGTCTTGGATGCTTTTCTCTCTTTGCTCTGAACCAAACCATGGCCACTGAAGGCAGAGACCATGTGCTGTCTTGGAAAGAGCACAGGCTTGAAGTTATAAACCAGGGTTCAAATCTGGCTTTGTGTAATCTTGGGCAAGTCACAGAATCTCTACAAACCTCGGTTTCCTCGTCTGCAGCATCCCTGCATCACTGGTTTGGCATTTGGTCTGTTTCAGTGATTAAGTAAGATAATGTCTGCGTGGCACCCAGTAAGAGTCCTGGAATGTGATTATGCAATAAATAGTCCCTTCCTTCCTTCCTCCAACATCTTCTCTCAGTGTTTGCAGAGCTGCCCGCTGCTCCGCAGACCTGCAGTTTGGGTACCCTGGGAATACCCAGGAACCAACCACACCCACGTGCCCAGATTCCAGAGCACGTCCATTCATTCTACCAGTTTCAGTTTCCTCCACGCTCTCTTGGTCTGTGTCCTGCATTCCTCTTGGTGGAATTAACAGAGATGGCCACAGAAGGTATGTTCCTTTGCAAGTGCTATAGCTGCCTGTTTTCATTCTTCCTGCCATCAGAGCAAACCTACATTCCCGACAGTGTTGCCTGTGATGAGCTGCCACAGAGCAGGTTCTGATTTGGGAGCTTCCTGACAGAATTCCCTTGGGAAATTCCTTGAGTAGAAATGAAATGTTTGCCCCACGAATGAATTTGTGAGACTGCCTTTCAAGCCATAGACTCCACCACTGAAGATGATCAAATTGTGGCCAGGTCCCCTCTGGTGCCAGATGATGAGGCTACCACATTTGAAAAGGCAACGCGTTCTGTACACGAACACGTTCTAGGGGAGTGTGTTTTGTTAGGATGATGATGAGGATGATGTAATAAGGTGAGCAAAATAAACAAAATAAGGTATAGTTGGATACTATTTTGACATACTAATTGGTGTATTTTTCTTTTATTCCTTTTACTTTATGGCTTAAAAGTAGACTGAGGCTGCGATGTTCAATAAAAATAGAAAAATATCTGCTATGAACAAAGACTTAAACTTTTGGCTTCGAGTTCCAAATCGGGTGCACGAAATTAAAAGCCAAAACAATAAATTTAAAAGCCAAAGTCTTTTGATTTGTAAGAGTTGTACTTTAATTTTTTTCAAAGAGGGAAGACTGGGGAACTAGAAACTTTCTACCACGACTCTTGAGAGAAGAGAGCTGGCTTCCTTTCCTGAATGTCATGTGTAGGCTGAGAGAGGAAGAGCCAGCCCTCACTCCTTGCCGAAAGAATGTACCATAAATCACACCTGCCAGAGTCATTGGCAACAAGAGAGCAGGGCACAAGATGACCCTGGGACCAGGGGAGGCGTGAAGACCAGAGGATGCTGCTGGGATCACTCGTTTATTCACTCAGCAAACATTTATATGGCAATTAACTATGTGTTAAGACTGTTCTTGGGATATAGCAAAGACTACAGATTCCTGTCCTCAGGGGCCTTTTGAGCTAAAATGAATTTAGTAATCCCATACTAAAGATAGATCGTATCACACCTAAGTTTGTGGACTGATGTGCCTGAACATTTAAAGCCATGGCCAAGTGCTTTGCGATTGTGAAAGCTATCGTTAAGCTTTCTGGGCAGGTCCTGTTTTTCTAATTTTATAGACAAAAAAGCTGAGGTACAGAACTCTAATGCAGAAGTTCTCCAAGTGTGAGCCTGCAGCAGCAGCAACAGCATGGCCATCACCCAGAAGCGTGTTAGAAATGCCAGTGCTTGGTCCCTCCCCAGATCTAGTCAATCAGAAACTCTGGGAGTAAAACCCAGCGATCTATTAATATGTCTTCCAGATGATTCTGTACCTGTTGAAGTTTGAGAACTGCTGCTGTGATAGGCAGGGATCGCTAATGAAATTGATTAATTTACACAGTAAGCATTTACTCTATGTGGGTCCTGGGTTGGCCCTGGGGACATGAAGGCAGACAAGATGAGCTTCTAACACTCAGGTGGCTGCTCCCAGACCGGAGCATAAGTAATTACATCATCATGCAATTATAGCATGTGGTGACAGAGGCATGCCTATGGTAGGGACCCGGAACACCTCCATGCAGTGGACAGCAGTGAGGGCCAGAAAAGATAAGGCTGCTCTTCCTGGGACTCCAAGGTGGCAGTGGCCTGAGAAGATGTTTCCTCCACTCAAGGCCAGAGTTGCCCTGGGTTGCAGAGCAGGGTTCCCACACTAGGCTGTCTTCAGAACCACAGGAAGAGCTTAGAAACATAAGCTCCTGGGTTGGGAGATTCTATTTCATTAGAAATGTATATGTATTTTAACAAGTTCCCCAAGTTCTTCCTATCTCACTTTATATTAGTGCTGCTCATTGAACTATGGCGGAATGGAGGAAATACTTTGTTCTAATTATCCAAATCATCCTTCTGTGAGGCACATCTAGGCGGGTTGTTTACCTGAGAGCAATTGCTCGTGGCATAGGAACCTCCCCACATATTGGAGCTAAACTCACACTCATTTAGCAAACATTTACTGAGTACCAGCAGTTCACAATTACACATGTTGGCATGCTTTGGGCAATGGGAGTGGCCAGGCGTGACCTTTGCTGTGACTGAACAGAAGCTTCACATGCCATTGCGTGGTATGGCTGACGCTGTTCCCTAGTACCCTGTCTTAGCTAATGGCTTCTCCCTTCAGCCTAGATTTCAGAATGAGAAGAAAAATGGGGCCAAGCCTGACATAGCCCAGCTGACCTGCAGACCTCATACAATGTGATCAAGAAATAAATATTTGTTGTTGTAAGCAATTGAGATTTTGAGCTTGTTTATCTTGCAGCACAGCCTAGGGAAAGCTGACTAATATCTACGTCTGACATTATGCTGGGGGGACATAGATGGGTAACACTGTCTCCTTCCTCAGAACACTTGCTATTCTATTCTAAATTCTATTCCATTCATCCATCTCCTAGATTGTCCCAGAAAGGACTTATTCTGGCTTTTATACATAGAATATAAGAAATAGAATGCAATAAAGTATATTAGAAGCAGATGAGAAGGAAAAAGGAAAAACAGAGGTCAAGAAATAAGACTTATGAAAGATGCATAATACATGCTTATGGGTGGACTCAAATTTGATTCTAATCATCTAGAAGCCAGTTCATAAAAGAGACCTGATTAGTTTCACAATTCACTGTGCCCATAAGATTAAAAGCAAAGCAATTGCTCCAGAAAGGCTGGGCTATGCCTGATCATAAGACAACATAGAAATTACTCTGCAAGTCTATGAGATTTAAACCATTAAAATTTGCTCTTGGTGTTGTAATTTAACATTTTCTTTTCCAAAATACTATATATATAGCCTCCGCTTAAATATGTTTTAATTTCAAAGAGAAAAAGGAAGAGAAAAGGATTTTTTCAGCTAGAAGACAAAGAAGATACAGTGTGATAAATCTATAAAGCACTGTGAGTATAGTCCTTCACTAACCTAGCACACTAAATTGTAAGCATTTGTTTATCTGGTTCTTTTGCCCTGAGTGTTATTCTAGGAGAGGGTAAGCCTTAATTTATTTTTACTTCTAGCTCAGTGCCTAGAATAAGGAAGTTCAATAAATGTTGAATGGAACAAGTGACTGAACATTGGGTTAATTAATTTTCATTGTATACTATTCCACAGTGTATACTATTGTGTGCCCATTCTACTATTAATGGATATTTGGATTGTTTTCAGTTTGGGGAAATTACAGGCTATTCCACAATGAACATACTTAGACATGTATTCTATTGCGTGTAAGTAAACACACGTCTCTAGGGAATAAACCTAATGTGAAATAACTGATATGGTATGTATAGCTTCCCATTTACTAGTAACAAACAAATCCGTTTGTGTTGTTTTCAGCCACTAAGTTTGCAGTAATTTGTTACAACAGCAATAACAAACTAGTACAAGAGCCCTAAAATTGTCTTATGTCCACACAAGTGCCACCTCAAATCTGTGTGCCACCACCATTCTGGTGGCCCAATCTTACAAGAGTTCTCAAAAGAAACACTGCTGTGGCCAGGGGGAGTGATCCTCTCAGAGGGCGCTGCTCCTGGAATCTGGCCGGGACAGGTCCAGGACGGCCCTACAAGCACGTTGGAGAGCGCCCCCAAGGGGGAGAACAGGGACCAGTGCCCACAGTCTCTGTCTAAGCTGGGGATGCCCCATACAGGCAGCTCTGTTGGCCCCGGGTGGTCTCAGCACTGGGTATGTGAGTGGAAGGAGGGCAGAAAGGGTCTTAGAAAATTTCAAGGAGGGTACCCCAAAATGTGGAGGCCCCCAAGAGCCCTGCCTACCCAGGTTTAAAAGCAGTACTGCATACACTAGAAGATCGCTGTTATTCTTAATAGAAACCCATTGCAGGTTTTAAGCCAGGAGGTGACATGACCTGTTAGGGAGATCACTCTGGCTGTTGTGTGGAGAATTACACTAGATCCACCAAGGGTGGATGCTGGGAAAGCACATGGAAGCACTACTGCTTTCATCCAGGGAAAAGATATAAAGTCTGTCCTTAGGGTGGTGAAGGCAGAGATGGAAAGGAATGGACAAAAGAGAGATCTTTTTGGAAGTCGCATGTTGCTTGCTTGCATTTATTTAGTGCTTAGGTCACTCATTCTGCCTTGTATTATGTCAGCATGAACCATTCGGATCAACTTTAATTTTAAATATTCACGCTACCTCCTGATAGTTTGTGACTTTGGGCAGGTAACTGTAAATACTATGTAATTATACTTAATGCCTAACACTTTGTGAGCATTAAAGGAAGTCCTTAGGCCTGGGTGAGGCACACAGTGAGAGTTTAATAAATGACACTACTTTTCCCATATTTGTGTTTGTATCTCTAGTAGGTAGCAGAGCATCTGGCAAAGAGATGACTCTTGATTATTGTCTGCAGAATTGAATTAAATGACACTATTATTTTGGGGGAAGCAGTGGTTCCCTCAAAGCAGTGGTTCTTAACCCTTTTGGGGGCCAGAGACCTCCTTGAGACCCTGATGAAAATTACACAGTCACTATACACAAAATTCTAAGTATAATTTCAGAGGGTTCACAACTCCATCAAAATACATTCATTCGTCTTTACTCTAGAGCCATGGAACAAGTTCTAGACATAATGTCATTGTTTTAAAACTATGCACTTGGAAAAAGATCTCAGTTTAGAATCGTCTATTTAGCTGTTTCCACTGGTATTATTCCAGTGTAAGTTATCCCAATATGACTTAAGAATTTAACGTTTTCTCTTTAAATCCTAAAAGTCCATTCAAAAAATAGAGACGAGGGGACTCAACATCTGTCAGACTAACCTCTTAGAACTGGCTGGAAAGATGTGATCCTCTGGGATTAGAGTCTGCAGGGCCATTGGCCTGGTCTGACCCCTGCTGCCCTGACACCAGCCAGGCCTCATTCCCACCCTGGGTCTTTCATGATCAGTGGTGATGGGTGATTTAAAACTGATTTTCCAAAGCTAAAAATCCAGACAGTTAAAGAGCTTACCAATACCCTGATGACCTTGACAGCACAAACCCAAGCACTGAGCTTTCAGATGCAAAAGTGATTTCTGGATGGTTTGCTGCAGGAGGATTTACAAGGAGGGAACAAGCGGAAATGGATAAGGCGTTTGTCGTCTTAGAGAGCTCCATGTGAGTTGGAGCATGAGGGTGAATCTGGTTCCTTTTATTTATGCAATTTAAGAGTCTATTTGGATTACTCTCAATTTGCCGTAAACAATGACGCATCTCAAACAGTTTTTCACAAACAATGTCTTTCTTTCATAGATGCAAAACAAATGTGCACGAGACCGAGACGTGTGTAGGGAATATTGTAGAATTAATTTGCAGGCAACTCACTATGGCCAGTTTCATTACCTGCTTGACCAGAGAGTCAGCACCCGAGGGGACCATGGTGACCAAGGTCCTTTTTCCAAAGCCTTATGCCTTTTTTCCTAATCTGTTTCTGCCATCAGTGATTTTAAAGGAATCTAAGCCACTATAATCCCAGCCTCTTCAGAGAATTTATAGAGGAGACTAAAACCTAATCCATTTTGGCATAAAGCTAGAAATTGCTTTGGTGTTGAAATATGTGCAGACATGAAGAGTTTCCTTAAGATCAACAGAGCTCTTCTCTCTTTTTCTTCCCGTAGAATACCCTGCAATGCCCAGAAATTTGTGTAAGGGTTTTACATAGCTGCATATCATGATATTAGAGCAGTTAAATGATGGGAAGACTTCACAGAGCATCCTGTCCTTGTATCTGCCACAAGAGTATGGTTTCTTACATCACACTCTCTGGAGATCTATCTATAAACTTCTAACAGTCCTCCTAAATGATTCTATAATAATATAAAAGACTGGGACCTCTTCCTTGACATTGAGTGTATATTTTCTCCCTTAAATTTAACCAAATCTTCCAGAGGGACCCTTTGTTTAACCTTAATTAACCAATTTTCTTTCTTGATTTCTGAACCCCTTAAGGACTAACTGCAAATAACAAAACAAGATTTTTTTCACAAGTGTAGGGAGATTAAATAAGGCATTTTGGAACCATAACAGATTTTCTCTGGATTTGAGTCTACGTTCTGTGCTAGTATTTTTTATTACTGTATGTCTAGCTTTTACCAGTTTTTCTCTGCAAAAAAATCCCTGGAATATATCATATTTTGAACAGAAATGCTAATATGAGTGTTTTAAATGTAAGAATTTTAAAATAGTTTTAGTTAAAATAAGACAAATAATTATGCCAATTCAGAAAATTTAAATAATAAATAAGATGATTGACTGAAAAGAATTGAAATGTGTAATCTCCGAGAAGATTGTATCCTGCAAAAGGTATTTCTTGGATGTGTTCAACCACAATCAGTTCTTTCATTGTATTCCTCAGTCAAAATTAAATTCTCAGAAATTGCGGGGAAAAAAAGATCGAGAAATGCAGAAAACATTTTGAAGTTGTAGTTTGCTTTTTGTACTAGGATTTCAAATTGTGGCCTAAGAGAGCAGTGTTGCCTGCCTGCGATGGGGCTCGCGGGGGCTGGGTGAGGAAAGGACATGGTCTTGAAACACATTTCAGAATTTATTCTCTGACCCAATGGCTAGTGCCTCCCTCTTTCATTACAATGGACTGCATGGATTTTTCTTAGGCACAGTTTAATTTATAGATTCTTGAGAATAGTGAATGTATCACAAAAAGAATACCTTTGTGGCTGCAAAGAAAGGAAAAATGCTAGAAGATTTTGTAAACTCAGACCTAAAATCCAAAGTATGTATCTTGTCATTCTCTTCACTGTTTTGTAAGACCAGAGGAAAAAGAAAAGA
>RJWJ010030329.1:0-19993 GCA_004363605.1 Indri indri | reverse complement strand
CATGATACTCAATGGTGAGACCTTAAAAAGCATTCCCTTTAAAACTAGGAGCAAAATAAGGGTGACTTCTCTCACCACTTCTACAACGTTGTACTAGATGATCTAGCTTGCTTTTAAAACAGGAAAGAGGAATAAGACGTATGAGGACTGGAAAGAAAGGAACAAACTGTGGATGTCTTGCTAGGAAATGCCAAAGAATCTATTGAAAAGCCATTAGAATTTAGCAAGTCTGCTATAAATAAGATCAATATACAAAATACAATCATAAATCTATAGTTTAGCAACAAATATTTAGAGGACACAATTAAAAGAAAGATGCCAGTGACAATGGCAACAACAAAAAAATAAGGCTCCTTGGTATAGATCTAGTAAATGATGTGAAGTCTTTTATGGAGAAAATCATAAAATGTAAGTAAAAGACAATAAAGAAGATGAAAATAGTATTTTGCTAAAATGAGCTATACATTTAATGGCATTCTATTCATAGACTTGACAAGCTGATCCTAAAATTTATATATTTTATATAGGAAAGCAAAGGGCCAACAATAGCCAAAATAACCCTAAAGAAAAACAAATGGAAGCAATTACACTACCACCAGATATTAAGATTCATAATAAAGTCATTAATAATTGAGACTGTGTTTTAAGTTCAGAGACAGATCAATGGACCAAAACAGAGTCCAGAACAAGACCCATGAATAGATGAATATATGGAAACCTCTTTTATGACAAAGCTGGCATTGCAGATTAGGGGGAGGGACAAGGACTATTTGATAAATATGACTTGATTAGCCATGTGGGGGAAAAGTTAAATTGATGCTAACCTTTCAATATACACAAAATAATCCATTCTAGATGGATAAAAGACTTAAAAGCAAAATTTTAAAATTTTAGAAGGAAATGTAGAATATTATCTTTCTAACCTTGAGGTAAGAAAGGATTTATTAACACAAAACTGGAAGCATAAATTCAAATACATCAAAATAAACTTTAGCTGGGCATGGTGGCACGTGCCAATAGTCCCAGCTAATCAGGAGGCTGAGGCTGGAGGATCGCTTGAGCCCAGGAGTTGGAGGTTTCTGTGAGCTAGGCTGATGCCATTGCACTCCAGCCTGGGCAATGGGATGAGACCCTGTCTAAAAAACAAACAAACTACAGTTCCTCAAAAGATATTAAGATACCAAGAGAATGAAAACACAAGTCAAAAACTGGAGGAAGATACTCACCACACATATAATGGACTTAGGATTAGAATTTAGACAGTATGAGCCTTTGAATCAATAAGAAACAGATAAAAATATAACAGAAAAATGGGAAAACAACAGGAACAGCATTTCCCAGAAAAACAAATCGATGTGGTAAACATTTAAAAATATGCTCAACCTCACAATGAATATGGGTGGGTATACAATGAATTACCATTTTATATCCTCCAGATTGGCAAAAATGGAAAAGTCTGACAATAGCAAGTGTTGGTGAGAATGTGTAATAACGATAACTTTCAAACACTGCTAGAGAGTAATCTGGAACTACCTAGTAAGGCTGAACATATGTATGACCCCTACCACCCAGCAATTTCTCTTCTGGTGTGGTAAGCAGACTTCTAAATGGTCCCCAGGGATCCCCGCCTTCTAGCGTTTATGCCCTGCGTAATTGCCTCCCTTTGAGTGTGGGCTGCACCTGGTGCCTTGCTAATGAGTAGAATACAGCAAAGGTGATGAGATGCCACCTCCGAGATTAGGTTTCAGAAGACTGCCTTCTCCTAGCTCCCACTCTGTTTCTTCTTGGCTATTTTTGAGAAGCAAGTTGTCGAAGCAAACTGCCACCCGGAGAGAAGCACACGGCAAAGAACGTGCCTCCAGCCAACGACCAGTGAGGAAATGAGGCCTTGAGCCCAACAGCCAGGGAGAAACTGACCCTTGCCAACAACCACGCCAGTGAGCTTGGAAGTGGATTCTTCCCCAGAAGATAACTGCAGCACTCGCCAGCACCTCGACAGCAGCCTTGGGAGAGCCCCAGAGGACCCAGGTAGGCCACATCTGGATTCCTAACTCACAGAAACAATGAGATAATAAATTTATGTTGTTTTAGTCTGCTAAAGTTTGGCGCAATTGTTTATGCTGTTATAGATCACTAATACACTGAGTGTAAATCCTAGCACAGCGCTTCCCAGCAGGTGAGCCAAGGCACACTGGTACACAGCATATGGATTACAGGTGAGCCCGAGACATTAATCCTTCAACTACTGGCGATGCCAAGGACAGGTGGGTTAAGGTGGGCCTGGGATAACTAGAGTTCAAGGGCAGGTTATCCTCCCACAGAGGAAACATTCTAAAGCATACAATCATTTGAACTTACAATGGAAAGATAGTTTTTAAAGACTGAGAAGAAACAGGAGAAAGAATAAGAATAAGGTCTACACAATCTTTAAATCTTGGTAAATTCTAAGTAACCAATTCTCCTTTGCTGGGAAGAAATGGCAAGAAATCCATGCTATTTAGAAACCCCTTTAAAAGGAAGTTACAAAATCTCTCACATTTAGCCTTTGGGTAATTCAGTTTGTTAAATGGATGTGCAGGAAGGAGACCGTTTCGCTCAAATGGAACCACTTAGGTGACTTAGGTGTCTAATTTGAGGTCCGATCCCTTTTTGTAGAAGATGTTTTTTTGTCTGCTGAATGCAGTCAGGGCCCAGCCTCTCCTGCATGCGCTCTCCCCGGTCTATTTGCTTACTCTGGGGAGTGAAAGGGTGGCATAGTTTGTGAACCGGGAGTTGTTATTCTTTGCCTGCATATCATGTTGGCTTTTCTTTTTTTGTAAGAAAAATCACAAGAATATATAAAAGTTTTCGATGAATAGAACCCTTTATTTTTAGGAGAAAATGGATGGAACCGTTTGGGGCTTTGGGGCCGCCTGTTGCTCTCGTGTGAGCACCTCCCACTGCCTCGACTTTATTCTGCCAGGCACTTGCTGCCGGGATTTACGTGACCGCAGTGGGGAACGACTGGATTTAGCATAAGTAACCATAACTGCTTTTCCCCTGGGGAGAGACAAAAAGGATAAGTGCATAAGACGCAGAGACAATATTATCAGGAGTTATATTCCTGTTCAGCTCTTTTATTCACTCTGAATTCTGGATTCTGTTGCAAATAATAAAAGCAAGAAGCTAGTTGGCCTGGAGCCAAAGTCTGGGATTATTGAAGAGACTGTTTTATTTGGGCCTGAAAAATGTGTTCATTAGTGGTGGTTTTATACATTACACATATGGCCATTTGGATTAAATTTTTTTTTTCATAAATTGATACTGCCAGGAAAGCACAAATTAATAGCAATTTGAATTAAGCAAGGAAAGGCCAGTTTCTGCCACAGTTTCTACCTGGGAAGGCAGAAGGCGTTTGTGCACACCTGTTCCTGCGTTGCCCCACTCTCTGGGTTTGGTTGGACTGTTATTAACCCCTTAATAACCTGCATCCTTTCACGTCCCTTAGTTCAAATTAAGAGGTAACTTTTACTCTAACACCCTAAACTGAATAATGTCCGTTTTTCCTTTTCACTCTGATCTCAAATATCCCTTTTTCTTTTCTTTCCTTTCTTTTTCTTTTATAAAATACATTGCATTGGTTGCAAGAACTTATTTTGAACTCAGGCAGACATGGGTTGGAATCCCAGCTTCCCTGCATGCTACCTATCTTTGGGATCCTAGAGAAATTACATAATTTTCCTTCACTTCAATTTCCTCAGTGACAAAGAACAATAATAGCACACACACATACAGAGCATTTTGCATTGTGCCTAGTAATGGTAAGTACTCAACAGAATTTTATCTTGATCTTATTATGAGGTGAAGTGGTATTCAGAGGGAAGTTTATAGCTTAAATACTGATATTAAAAATAAGAAAGCCCCCAAACCAAAATAAACTTTCAACTGAAAAAGTTTAGAAAAGCACACTGTTTATGTTATGAGTGTGACGACTTCCACTTCTGGTTGTATGAAAGACTAGATGTCCAGAGAAAGTCTTCCATTTTTGGGTAAAATGTATTTTTTAACATCCTTCAAAATACTCAGCTGAACTCTTGAGGGGAAAAGGGGAGGTCCTTGCCACAGATAATAAGACAGTAAAAATCCAGAGACTTCAGCTGCCTCTGATGTTTGCCATGGGGGTACCTGGCTGTCCTAAGTGGTCACCTGCTAGGGAGGACAGACAAAACCATGAGGATAGAGAAAAGCTGAGAGGATGGACTCAAAAACATGCACATGAACCAGAATCCCAGAAGGATTACCTAAAATAGGTGTGTTCAAGAGGGTTGAACTAGGCGCGCTGGTGGTGGTGGGGTGCCATAGAGAAACATTGGGGGGGACTTACCATCTCTAGACCTAAATGAAAACAGTAAAAATGGGGAAAAGAATACTAGGAGAATATCTAACCACAAGTTTGCTATCACATGTGTTTAGGATCTGAATTTCTGCCATCTGCATTACCCACCTCCCAATAAATCTAAGCCAAGTATTTGGTTAAAAGAACATCAAATTTTTGGTTAAGAGCTAGGAACAGAACATCAGAGTAAACCTCAAGAAATCAGAAAGATGGAAATAAGAGAAAAAAATTAGTGAAATAGAAAAGGAAGAAATAGTAATGTACATCTTTTGAAAAGACTACTAGAAGTGACAAACACGAACAGAAGGGGTTGTGCCTGGCCCCCAGGGCTTAGCAGGGGATAGCATAAGCCTCGCAGAAGAGTGCTGCATCCAACATTGTTCCTCAGCAGACTGTGATGCCCGGGGCACAGGGCCAGGCAGAGTCTAGATTTTCTATAACTAGGTTAGGGCATCCTCTCAGCGAGCGCCAGCATGGTTCAAGGAACAAAACTAAGAGTCTTTGACCCTCCAAGAGAAAGTGGAAGTGAGCAATTCGGACAGAGAAGGAAGAAGAGGCAGAGTACGGGACCGGCCTCAGAGACTGGGGTTAGAGCCATCAGCCAGGGATGCAGTAGAAACAAAGGAGATCACCCAGGCCCACATGGGCCCCTAGGGAGGGTGAACAATGCATAGACCAGAGCTCCCTCCTGGTGCCAGCAGGGCATGTCCTCTCCCATTCCTCTCTGCTTGGAAATTTGTATACCTCCAGGGAGGAAAAAAAGGAGAAGAGGGAAGGGAGAATTCCATATTTGATGTGTATTTGCCCAAAAGGGACTGAGTTGAAACCAAAGGCTACAGCTGAATTGGAAACACATCTGTGTACATCTGAATCCTGAGACTTTTATACCAGCTATAAAAGGATAAAATGTGCAAAGAGTCCTTGGAAAATCCAAATAAGTAGACCTTGGAAAAACCAGAATAGCTAGTTGGGTTGGGCCACCAGCACTTCTCACTGGTGTTCAGCCATTAATGTTGTTCGGCTTCTTGCTTTTCATGTACTTGCTCGCTTCTCTCCTTCTTCAACTGGACACTTGCGTTTGCAAATCAGCTTCCCTAGAGAAGGAATCACATTGGCCCAGCTTATCTATTCACA
Source organism: Indri indri (assembly GCA_004363605.1). Classification (NCBI taxonomy): domain Eukaryota; kingdom Metazoa; phylum Chordata; class Mammalia; order Primates; family Indriidae; genus Indri; species Indri indri. Next base: position 14,484 of record RJWJ010030329.1, on the reverse strand, counting down.
CTGTGTCTCACCGTAGTAAGACCAAGGGCTTCCTTTGGGTCAGTCTCGCCCTCTTACACCCTCCCAACCTCCCCACACTCTCCTACCCCCCAACAGGCACGTGCAAAGATCAGGTCAAGTTGAGTGAGGCAAACTTCAGTAATGACATTCCCGGTTATCTATTGTTAAAATATGGAAGAAAGATACCCATTGTAGAAGTCACTAGGATCTAGATTTTTCTGGCCAGGTATATGAGCTTAAATGAGGTACTATGTGTAAGTGCTTCATGCAAAGGCCAGATGTGTACTGAGCCCTCAGTGTTAGCTGTCGTTACCGACAAACCTAGATTAGACCAAAACCTTCACCTACTTTTTTTTCCAAGTCTCTCTTCAACTCTGGTTTTTTTATCTTTCTCAGGAATTTTCTAATCATTCTCTGTAATTATTCAACACATATAAATCCTGCTGTTCTAACAAGGTCAGAGGATTCTTTAGGAGTTTTCCCTACTTCTGGATCCTCCGGACTCTGGGAGAGAGTTAAGCACATAGAAAGTGCTCAAATGATAGAAAAGTTTCAGTTACTCATTTGCTTTGATAGGAATTTTTTAAGCCAGACTGAAAGTTTATTGAATTGAATTTATTGAATGGAACTGAAATTTCCTATTAATAAGGCAGTAATTATTTGAAATACACAGGAATGAACACCTGCAGAGCCGTCAATCTCCAAACATGCTAGCCTGTTCCGTGCCTGTCTGACCCTTTCTCTGCTCTAAACATCCTGATGTGGAGAATAAAAAAGATTTAACAGTGAAAAATATTTTTAAAAAACTATAGGTTTCAGACCTACTTTAGGACTCTAAGAAATAAGCTTAGTGAGCACGCTGGTATGTGCCTGTAATCCCAGCTATTCAGAAGGTTGAGGTGGGAGGGTCTTTTGAGGCCAGGAGTTTGATGTCGGCCTGGGCAATATAGTGAGACTCTGTCTCAAAAAAACTAAACTAAAACAAATAAACAAACCAGTAATTTTTAAAACTTTTCTTATGGAAAATTTCAAACATATACAGAAAATAGAATAGTTTAATGGCATCTCCAACTTCAAGAGTTATCAACATTATGGCAAATTTTTTCATGCTCTGGTCTTTCTCTCCCTACTGAATTACTTTAAAGCTAAATGTAGACTGTTCCTTCTGTAAATCTTTCAGAATAAACCTCTAAAAGATAAGAAGTCTTTTATTAAATATAACCATAATATCACTGAAAAATAACAGTATTTCCTTAGAACCCTCAAATATCCAGTAAGTGTTCAAATTTCCCCAGTTGCTTATTAATGTATTTTCAGTTTTACAATCAAGATCCAGATGAGGTCCACACTTTGTATTTGGCTGACGGTTTTCTTCTGTCTCTTTTAATCTCTTAATCTCTTTTAATAGGCTCTTTCCTCCTTCCCTTTTTTTCCCCTTATAATTTGTTACAAGAACTAGGTCATTGGTCCTATAGTTTCCATATCCCAGATGCGGTGATCAAATCCTCATACTGTGGGAATTACGTTCTTCAGTCGCCTGTACTTCCTGTAAACTGGTAGTCAGGTTTTCAGCCCTGTCCAGTAGAACTTTTGGTGATGATGGCAATGTTTTATATCTGCACATGTGCCTATTATGCTAATGTGGTTGAAGAATTGAACTGTTTTTATTATGTTTTAATTAATTCAAATTTAAATAACCACAATTGGCTAGTGTCTATCATTTTGGACAGCACATAGAGCTTAACTGAAATAGACACATGTGGCTAGTGGCTACTGTATTGGATTCAGGTTTGATTTTTAAATGAAGAATACATCATAAATGGTGAACTTCCACTAGGGGGCACACAGTGTCTAGTCGTCTCTATATTAGCAGCCCTTCGGTGATCACTGTCTACATGCACTCATTAGGGAGTTGCAAAATGATCAATTTCCATCATTCCATCTTCATGGTATTATTTAAATCTATCAAGAGAAACTTCCTCTCATCAATAATTTGGTTGTTCTGAGGTATAATTTATACAGGAAAGGCAGAATAAATGCTTGATTTTTTTTCTTTTTCTTTTTTTTTCAGAAACATAAGTTGGTTCCCTAGCATTCTCCGAAGATGATCAGTAATTTTTGTGTGTTTAATATCATCATAAACTCATTGGTTTTAATGTATTCCAACCCATTGCAGTTATTATTCATGCCGATGAATTCAAAATTGGCCCATATTTGGTCCCTGGGAGCCTCTTCCAATGGCTTCTCTGCATCTTTTTGTCATAACACAGTAGTTTTTATAGCTTCCTTGCCTTCTAATTCTATGAAACGTTCTGGGCTTGTCATAATCATTTCCTGCCCAAGTTAATTAGCCATTTTCCTGAGAAGCCCTGTTTCCTTTTGGTGGGAAATCATATTTAGAGACCACAGTCTAGGTGTTAGGATAGATCATTGATACTGGATTTATCGCTGTTTCTAAGCCTTTCCAGTAGATACAGCTAGGGAATATTTTTCGATAGGAAATGTATTATGCATTTATATTTCTAATTTGATTTTTTTTTTTTTTTTTTTTTAGAGACAGGATCTCTCTCTGCTGCCCAGGATGGTCTCGAACTCCTGGCCTCAAGCCATCCTCCCACCTTGGCCTCCCAAAGTGCTGGGTTTATCAAGGTGAGTCACCCACGATGCCCAGCCTGTAATTCAAATTTAGGATTACATGGTTTTTACGTAACTTTTCTGATTTTATATTTGTAACTCTTTTATGATGAAAATCTTGGCTCCTGATGAATTAATAATTACTTATTTGCTTTATCCTACTACATACATAATGAAAGAATAACTAGCAATATTATTACTAAAAACATGATTATTGGGAAAAATTTGTTTTCTATATTTGCAGTTCTTTTGTCTTAGGGTACATCCCAGTCAAATTGTTTTAAAATACTGTGAAATAGTTCTCTGTGTTTAAGCCACTCATTCAGTCCACAATTAAGTTTATTAATTTCATTTTTTATTTTTGTAGTTATTTTATTGTATTTTAATCACATAGAACATATACATGATTCCAAAACCAAATCTCTAAATAAGGTAATTTCCAGCATGTCTAGCTTCTGTCACTATTCTCTCTGCTTTTTGTCCCTTCCACCTCTCTGGGAAGCTTTTTTAAAATTAGTTTTTCGTTTATCTTTCACTCAAACTAGTAAATCTGGAACTTTAAAAAATTACAAAGTAACATGAGTCACAAGCCTTCCCATCTTCTTTCAGGGCTTGTCCTATTCTTCCTTCTTTCCATTTCATTTGCCTGAAGTGAGGATAATGACAGTAACGATACCAGTGACAGTTTTGCATAAGTGTGGTTCCGGTCTGCAGTTGAAAATACCAAGTTGTTTCGTACTATTTTTTGTGTTTGTTAGGGTCACAAAGTAGACACGAAACCATTTCACATTTTCCGCTGCTATATCTTTTGCTCTCTAAGAATCAAAACGGTTGCAGCAGTGAAATAGCAGCATCAAAACTTACATATCCTCAGTGAGAAATCTGGGATCATGCACTTACTGAATCTTAGAAAAAAGAAACCTTTGGGAGAAATAATTTGGTGCATTACCCTGCTCAGGTCTGCACTGAATGCATTTTAGGTAACTATTATCATGATCAATACCAAAAATATACTCGTAATAGAGCTTCGTGTGCGGTAGTGATAAAAATGCACCTTGCAGATCTGCAACTGCAGGGAGCATGATTGAAGGGGTCCCAGTGGCTGATGCATTCTGAAATAGATAGTAGCATCTTTAAAAAATAACGTCTTCATTGAGTTATAATTCATATACCATAAAATTCACCCTTTTAAAGTGTACAAATCAGTGTTTTTTAGTATAAATACAAAGTTGTGCAACCATCACCACTATCTCATTTCATAACATTTTAATCATTCAAAAGGAAACTGTATCCATCAGCAGTCACTCCCCATCCTCCACTCTCTCCAGCTGTGGCAACCACTAACCTACTTTCTGTCTCTATGGATTTGCCTGTTCTGGATATTTCATATAAATAGAATCATACAGTATGTGGTCTTCTGTGTCTATGTTCTTTTGCTTCCCATAATGTTTTTAAGGCTCATCCACATTGGGGTATAGATCAGTACCTTATTCCTTTTTCTCTCTCTCCATTTAAAAAATTATGGCAAAATACACATAACATAAAATTTACCATCTCGATCATTTTTAAGTATACAGTCCAGTAGTGTTAAATACATTCACTTTGCTGTGCAACCAATCTCTAGAACTCTTCTTCGTCTTGTGAAACTGAAACTCTGTACCCATTAAACAATACTTCCCCGTATCCTCTCCTCCAACCCGCAGCCCTGGTAACCACCATTCTACTTTCTGTCTCTATGAATTTGACTACTCTAGGAACCTCATAGAATTGCAATCATACAGTACTTGTCTTTTGGTAACTGGTTTATTTCACTTAGTGTAATGTCCTCAAAGTTCATCCATGTGGTATCATGTGTCAGAATTTCCTTTTTAAGGCTGAATAATATTCCATTGTATTTGTAAATATACTTCATTCCTTTTGACCAATAACATTCCATTGTACGGATAAACCACATCTCGTTTATTCACTCATCAGTTGATGAATACTTTTAGCTTATATGAATAATGATGATATAAATGTTTGTGTATAAGTTTTCATGTGGGCACATGTTTTCAATTCTCTTCTTATGTACATAGGAGTAGAATTGCTAAACCATACGCTAACTCTGTATTTAACTTTTTGAGAAACTGCGAGAGTGTTTGCCATAGCAGCTCTGCCATTTTACATTCCCACCAGCAGTGTCTGAAAGTTCCAATTTCTTCACATTATTGCAGCGCTTGTTTTTGTCCATCTTTTTTATTATAGCCATCCTAGTGGATATGATTTGCATTTTGTGGTTTTGATTTGCATTTTCCTAATGACTAATGATGTTGAGCATCTGTTCATGCTTATTGGCCATTTGCATATATTCATTGGAGAAATTTCTATTCGGATCCTTTGTCTGCTTTTTTAATTGGGTTATTTATCTTTTTTATTATTGAATTTTGTTCTTTATATATTCTGGAGACAAGTCCCTTATCAGCTATATGATTTTCAAATATTTTCTTCCATTCTGAGACTGGTCTTTCACTTTTCTGTCCATCACAGCATTTGCCCTAAGACCGTGCTGCCCACAGCCCCTCCCAGCCAGCAACTGAGCGGGGCAGGGATACTACGGCAGGCTCATTCCTGGCAGGTGTAGGACTTCTCTCGTGGCTGATTTTGGCTCAAGGACTTCCCAGAGGTTTTACCCAACCTTCCCTAGATGGCTCAGTGGTCTAGGATGCTTCCATCCACCCTTCTCTCCTTTTCCTCCTCATTGCGAAGAGGCTTGCATTGCAGTCTGATGGCTCTCAGCCTTCTGCTCTGTGTTCTCTCACATCAGCGTTTAATTCCATCGTGATGTCTGCTTCTTGGAGGACCTAGACTAATACAACTGCAATGACAATGCCTACGCTAAAGAATAAATTCAAAAGTTCAAGGCCAAAGTCCTTCCATAATGGATAGCAGCAGTGACCAGGAGCAAAAACAAAAGTAGAGATTTGGACTCTATAGTTTGCCATGGTGTTCCTACCCAGCAAAAAGAGTGATGATTTTTGAGCTGGATCACGGCTGGGTTTGAATATCAGCTCTGCCACTTACTAATTTTGTGATTTTGACAAGTTATTTAACCTCCTTGTGCCCTAGTTTCTTCATCCGCAAAACGTGAACCACAATGCTGTCTCCGTGCATCTTTCTGAGGATTAAATAAAATAATGCAAAAAGTATCCAGTGAAGTGCACATTGTGAGAGCTCACCCAACGTGGGTTTCCTTTCCACACCCCTCCGTCCAGAGCTGACGGCGGCATCACGCTCAGCTAACTGCTCAAAGGCAGGTGGTAACTTGGCTCGACGAAGTCGCACACAGTTTACAGGAGGAAGCCGGGTGGGAAGCGGAGAGTTTTTTCTGGCCTTTTCCTGATCCACTCTGGCCAGCTGTTGCCTGGTAAGTTCCTGGACACTCAAGAGATGAGCCTTCCTGAGGGCTTCCAGAGGTAGGTCCCAGGCTCAGAGCCGCACAGCAGGATGGCCAGCTAACTATGCTGCCAAAGCCTCCCTTCCTTGTCCTCACCTCACCCAGATTTTTGTGTTGCTCTGACAGGGCTCCTCTCGGCCTCCAGCCCCCAATACCTTCCCACATGCTTTGCCCCCTACCCTCTACCCCCTACCCTCCACCCTCCACCCCCCACCCCCGCTTTAACCAGCATTTCTTTCTTTTTCTAAAACCTTCGAAGAAAGTCTGCTCCTTTCTGTTGCTCTAACACCCTTCTTGTTGGCATCTCCCGACTCCGTCCCTTCCCTCCCACGCGCACTCTGTCAATCCCAAAGGGCCTCCGTGGTAAGGAGGAGCGCTGAAGAAAGTCTCTGGTCCGTCGTGGCCTAGCCCTGCCCCTGCCAAACTCACGTTGTGGTTGGAAGTGCGGATTAGGGGTATACATTGCTGCATGGCAAAGATTACAAAGTTATTTCTTGCCGGTCAGAAAGAAAAATAGAAATTTCACTCTGTAAGTTTATATTTTAAACTTTAAACGCTGCAAAACTCCCTCCTAGCTAGAAATGTTCTAGAAAGCATTATTTAAAAGCGGAGATAATGCCTGGAGAAAAACGACCTTTACTGCCATGTTGTGTAAAAAGAGCTGATGTGGCATGGGGTTCTGTGTCAGAAGTGAGAGTGGGGTGGCCCCACAGAACGGCCCCACGCAGATGGAACCCAGACAGGGACCAATAGTCAGATCATTTGTTTCTTAATACAATACCCTTTGTCAGGTCCACACCTGATGAGTAAATAAAAGTCTCGCAGCCTGTTTGTAGACTCAAAAGGAGTGCCGCAGCTCTCTGTCCGTCTTCCAGTCAGTCTCCCAGCTGTGTGAGGAGGTCCCAGCCCCAGCCCGGGCCCCTAGGGCCCCTCCTGCTTCGTCACTTCCTCTGCCTTACTGCCTCTCTCCTCTTCCTTCCTCCTCATCCTCAAATTTGAGAGGTGGCAGGGGAAGAGAGAGCAAATAAAGCTTCCTCGATCTGGTTCCTGACCAACGTCAGGGGACAACGGTCTGCTACAAAGGACAAAGGGATCTTAAGGGATTGGACCAGCACAATCATTTGCTAGCATTTTCTTTACCATCTCACTTTCACATTTAAAGTACTCATATGCACAACTGTTTTTAAATAATAGCTATTTACTTTTTGATTTTATAAATAATAACTGTTCATTGAAAAAAATATAGAAAATTATAAAGATAAAAAACACCTGAAATGCTGCCATCCAGAGACAGCCACTATTTATATTTTGGCAAACATTTTTCCTGATATTTCTGTATGCAACCCATGTACTTGAACATTCTTCAAGCCAATCTTGGCTAGAGAAAACAAAGGGGAGGAGGCTACTACTTATGTAGGACATGGACAGCCACATGGTTGGCTTGCCGCTAATGTTCTCAGAGGTGGAGAGAAGCCACTAGATAGGACTTTTCCAGGAACTTGAATTGCCTCTTTTTTCCCCTCTCTCCTGGACCAACCTCCTCTGTAGGCGCCTGTGTCACTGTCAGAAAACATACCAGAATTTATTTCTTTTCCTTAGGACCTCATTGTGGTTTAGGGACTCCAAGACCATCTTCTCTTTTTCCTTCAGATCAGTGTCTTCGCTGGGTACCTCGTCTGTTCTTAAGCTAGGAAATTTCCCACACAGAGGTCATTTAGGTGAAGCTCGAGAGTAAAAACAGGTCAGTTTGTGTTTATGGAAGCATTTGAAACCTGCTATTTTTCTTGGGAGCCTTTAGCATCCTGTGGAAATTGTGGAGACCCATCGCACATAAAAGGAGAACTTGCCTGCATTTTTACCTCTATAAATATGTAAAGTAAATATTTAGAAGACAGCAAGTGACTTTAACTACATTGTCTTCCCTTATTTTTAAACTACGAAAAATAAAACCATTAAAAATATCAATGGCCGGTTGTGGTGGTTCACACCTGTAATCCTAGCACTCTGGGAGGCTGAGGCAGGAGGATTGCTTTGAGCTCAGGAGTTTGAGACCAGCCTGAGCAAGAGTGAGACCCCATCTCTACTAAAAATAGAAAAATTAGCTGGGCATGGTGGCGCACACCTGTAATTCCAGCTACTTGGGAGGTTAATGCAGGAGAATTGCTCGAGCCCAGGAGTTTGAGGTTGCTGTGAGCTGTGATGATCCCACTACACTCTAGCCCAAGCAACAGAGTGAGACTCTGTCTCAAAAAAAAAAAAAAAAAAATTCTTCAGGGTGAATAATATTCATGAGAGGAGCTTGAGAGATAAGCAGATTCTTAGACTTGAACCCCAGAACTCCAATTAGGCGGTCTGGGGTGAGCACTGGAATCTGCATCTTTAACAAGCACACCAGGGAACTCTGAGCAAATAGCCTTCTTTCATGGGTTTAATTATGTCCCCCCAAAAGATGTGTTGAAGTCCTAACCCAGGTACCTGCAAATGTGACCTTATTTGGAAATAGGGTCATTTCACATATAATCCAGGTAAAATGAGGTCATACTGGATTAGGGTGGGCTCTAAATTAAATGACTGATGTCCTTAGAAAGATATTTGAAGACAGACACCCAGGGGGAAAGGCCATGTGACGATGTAGGCAGACATTGGAGTTTTGCTGTCACAAGCCAAAGAACACCAAGGACTGTCAGTTAGTAACCACCAGAAGCTATAGGAAGCAAGGAAGTATCCTTTCCTAGCGCCTTCAGAGGGACCTGTCCCTGCTGAGACCTTGATTTCAGACTCCTAGCCTCCAAAACTGTGAGAGAGTAAATTTGTGTTGTTTTAAGCCACCCTAGTTCATTGGCAGCCCTAGACGAATACACCCTCAGTCCTCACTTTCAAAAACACTGCTATCCATAGTAAACACAAACATGCAAAGTGTATGCTGATGTAATGTGCTCGATAGGTTCATATTATGATACTTCAAATTAGTTGGGACCTAGGAACCTTACCTGTGGAGGCCTTAGTTCTCATGACAAACATATGACTATGGTTAATAATATAGAGAGGCCCATTCCTGTTCTAGAGTGTTAAGGACCAATGGCATCTAAGACATTTATCTATCTATCTATCTATCTATCTAAATTTTTCTCAGAGACACAGTCTTGCTCTGTCACCCAGGCTGAAGTGCAGTGGCATGATCATAGCTCACTGCAATCTCGAACACCTGGGCTTAAGTGATCCTCCCACCTCAGCCTTCCAAGTAATTGGGGCTATAGGCATGTGCCACCACACCTGCTACTTTTTAAATTTTTTTGTAGAGACAGGGTCTCGAACTCCTGGCCTCAAGTGATCCACCTTGGCCTCCCAAAGTGCTGGCATTAAAAGAGTGAGCCACCATGTCCAGTTATTTATTTATTTTAGAGACAGGGTCTTGCTATGTTGCCCAGGTTGGGGTGCAGTGGCTATCTGCAGATGAAATCATAACACACTACAACCTCAAACTCCTGGTCTCAAGCCATCCTTGTGCCTCAGACTCCCAGGTTTCTGGGACTATTGGCATGTGCCACTGTGCCTGGCTAGACATTAAAAGTAACTATGTTAGTCTTCTATTGTTGCTGTAACAGATCACTGCAAAATTAGTGGTTTGAAACAACACAATTTATTGTCTCACAGTTCTGGAAGTAAGAAGTCCAAAATGGGCTAAAGTCAGTGTTGGTAGAGTTATATTCTTTCTGGAGGCTCTAGGGGAGAAGAGAATCTGTTTTCTTGCCTTTTCTGGCTTCTCAAGCCTACTCAGGTTCCTTGGCTTGGGGTCTTCTTCCAACTGTAAAGCCAGGAACGGCTGGTTGAATTTTTCTCACATCAAATTCCCTAGAGACTGACTCTCTTGCCTCCCTCTTCTGTGTTTACTTTATGATTACATTGGGCCCACCTGGGTAATCCAGGCTAATCTCTATTCTGAGTTCAGCTGATTAGCAACCTTAATTCCATCTGCAATTTTACTTCCCCTTTGCCCATGTAAGACAACATAGTCACAAGTCTGGGGATTAGGACATAGACATCTTTAGGAGGACATTATTCTGCCTACCACAGTAACCAATCTTTGTACTCATTCAAAATTCTTTGTCATTTCCTCCTTTTAAAAATCTTCTAGCCAAGATGTAACTCTGTGTGTGTGTATATGTGCATTTTAAAATACTGATAACCTTTTTCCTTCAAAGCGTCTTATAAAAGTCAAAGAAAATTAGCTCAAAAATACATAGCAGCCAGCAGAGTGGGGTCTCCCTGCTCCCACGCCAGTCCCCCAACCGACTCCCAACAACAACCAGCTCCAACTGACTCTGGTCTTGAGAGACAAGGCTTCCCAGCTACTGAAGACTACTTTAAATGGAAAAAAAGAAATTGAATAATAAAATCAGGAGTCAAAATAAAAAAAAAATACATAGCAATTAACCTTTTTTTCCAAGTTTGGGGAAAAATAGAGGAGAAAACTGTCAAGGGAAGAAGAAAAACATCAGGTACTTCTATAGTTTATAGAATTTAACAGATTAAATACAGAAAGCAAGTTAGCAAATGAATTCCAACTGTACGTTTTCATTGAAGCAGACCACAGGGTGTTGGAGCTTGATCACAGCCATCACACGAAAGGAAAACTGCAAGTCTTTCTTTGGGAACTTCACAGCATCGTTTATTAAATAAGCACCCTGGGAGCTAAAGAATTGTTTAGCTTAACAACAGCAAGACACATTGAGATGAGAGGAATGACAACACGAGTCCTTCCAACAATTGAGCAGTTTGCTCAGCGGAGGGAAGTTAATGTGTTAAAGACAAAATATCAACTATAAGAGTATTAATAATAATCAAGATCTGTATTTGTGTTTAGGCAGAAACCTACTTTCACGAAGCATATTAATTCTCCCAACCCCACATTGGTGGGATATTAGCAGGTACTGTATTATTATTCTTGTTAAACAGATGAGAAACCTGTAAAGGCACTTATTAGTGTCACATTTATACATGTCCAAGTTTCAATATACATAGCATAACTTCAGGGGACAATATTTTATTGAATATTGTATAGAAGTTATTCCACACTAGAAACACTATTTCTGTGTAACTAATAATATAGGAACAATAAAATTCATTTTTGAAATATAAGGTTCGACGTTATTTAAATCCTCACAATGATCCAATGAGGTAGGCTGAATCCCATTTGATAACCAAGGAAACTGAGGCACAAGGAGTTAAATGGCATGCCCACACTCACCTAGCTAGCTAGAAGCAGAACGAATATCAGCATCTCCTGAGGTGAAAAACAATTTCATGTGATGGTGTTCAGGATATGCTACCCCAAAATATGGTACCTTGGCATTTAAGGAAACAGCAGAAGCAGGAAGGTCATTCTCACCTTCCCTCATCCTTCTCCCCTGAGTAGGTCATAAAACCTAGGAAAGTCACTCTCTGACTTTCTCCTACTCTTCTCCTCTGAAACAGATCATAAGACCCTCATTCAAGAGGTACCCTCCCTATACCCGTAGGGAAGGAACATTCTTACCTCTGAAGATACAGGAACACAGAGAAGAATTTGAACAAACAGGCCTTGCTAAGTTCCCACAGTTACAGATCACAGGTAGAGATCATACCCCTCTGTCCAATCATACTTCTCCATGACCGTTCACCCCTTCATCAACCTAAGCACAAAAATATACAATTTTCTGCCGGACATGGTGGCTCACACCTGTAATCCTAGCTCTCTGGGAGTCCGAGGCGAGAGGATAGCTTCAGCTCAGGAGTTTGACACCAGCCTGAGCAACAGTGAGACCCCATCTCTACCAAAAAGAAAAAAAAAAGAGAGAAAAAAATACGTATACAATTTTCCCTGTTTATTTGGGTCTTCATTTCTGAAGGCTTCCATGTCACATAAAACATATTAAATTTGTATACTTTTCTCTTGTTAATCTGTCTTTTGTTCTAAGAGTCTCAGCCATGAACCTAGCAATGAGTGAGGAAAAAATAAATCTTCTTCTCCCCAACATATGTATTATTCGTGGTTAATAAGCACAAGTTTCATCTTGGATGATTGAAGTGAAATAGGACCAGTAGTAACACATTTTCAGGACTGGCATCATAAGTCACATCTTCTAATGCCCACATTTGTGTACATTGACATCTACAGAAGAGTTCACACCTGTGGTAACTGTGGTACTGCTCGTGGAAAGAGTGTCCTATTACGGTCACAAGAGCCAGAATGACTGAGGAGGTGAGAATGCTGCCATTACCTATATTTTTCTCTAACTCTTCCCAATAAGATGGCAACCAATCTTCTTTCCTTCTTTTTTTAAAATAAGTTTTATTATTATTTTTGACAACCAATCTTTCAATCCAACTTTGTAGTCACTAATCTTAACAAGCAGTATTGGCTATTTTCCCCATCGTGAATACTCTTCCTCGATTGGGTTAATTCCAATTCAGCCTTCAGCTCTCCTTCCGAGCACCACTTCCTTAGGGAAGACTTCCCTGGCCCCTGTCTTTTGTAACGTGCTCTCCTTTCCTTCAGCACACTTAATTCAGCTAGCAATTATACATTCGCCTTAGTGATCACACAATTATTGTCACTCTCCCCAGCCAGTGAGGTTGAACATCCCATGAGAGCAGGAATCTGGTTGGTTTCTTCTCATCACTGTATCCCTAGAAACTGGCAGAGTATCTGGCCACACAGCATATGTAGGAAAGTTTAAATATTTGCCCTGAATGTTTAATAATTTGAGTCCATAAAACATACCAATAACAGATAAACAGGGAAAAAAGGCATACAAATTTTATTAACATGGATAGGGCACGAGCATCATACAAAATATGGAAAACTCAAGGAAACAGCCAGATGCTTGATGATTTTAAACCATCTTGAGTTTACAGAAATAACAGGGGCTTGGAGCATGACAGAACAGGTTAGGGTGGCAAGACAGGTCATGGGAGGGACAGAAGAGGAGGAAAGGCACGGAGCAAAGGTGGTCTTGTTATGCAGGTGGAACCTCAGAAGTATAGCGCTCAGAAAGAATAGATGGTAGCTTGTGGTCGAGTTAATCTTTCTTAGATCTGGATAAGGGAGTGTGAGGACCTAAAGAAAGCCTGACTGTTTCTTTTATCAATGCACCCCCACAAAAGGCAGCTTTTTAGTTATTCTTGTGTTTCCAGCCCTTCTGAATAGTAATATTTAAATATATCAAAGAAATATATTTTGGGGTAAAATGTTTTTAGTTTCACAGGCATTCAATTACTATTCGTTTAAATAAATGGATGGATGGGTGGATGGATAGATGAATAAATGAATGAATGAATGAGACAAAGAAGGACGTAGGTATAGGGTCAGCTAAGACAAGAGTGCCAGGGAAAGTGTCTTAAACAAAGGCAGGGGTTGTTATATAAACTTTAAGCCCATGTCTCCCACCCCAATAAAAGTTTCTAGTTGTTCAGGTGGAGGGAAGGAGAGAGGGAGAGAGAGAGAGAGAGAGAGAGACCCATACAAATGGAGATTTCAAATATAGATGTAAATTTCTTTTACAAAGAGTTTCAAAACAGGGCTAAATGTCAGAAAGTTGTATTCTGGAGACCGATTTAATTTGCTAGGTGGTCTTTTCAATTTAGCTTGTTTCTTAGATTACCGACTTGGGGTAGAGCCCTTTTGGGAACAGGGTAAAGAAAACATTTGCAGTTTTCAGGCCCTACTATTTAAACTTGTGAAAAGCAGGCATGGCTGGAAGGCAGAGCACCTAGATCTTTCAAAATCAAGGATCCCATCTTTATACTGAATCCCAGGTCCCCCAAAAGAGGCGAAAACCCTGGGACAGGGCTGCGCAATGCTTCCTCAGTGCTCCTCGCTACAAATACATTCCCACCCGCTGGCCGGTGCGTGACCCGCCAGTCAGCCCACTCTTGATTAGCCCGTCCCCAAGGGGAGTCTTATCCTTGGTGGCTAGTGTTTCCACAGCCTCCAAGTGTTCAAACCATACCTTTCACATCCACGCACGCAAAGAAGCAAGTAGCCCCTGCGGTAGTAACCATTCACTGAAACTGCTGTCAGCCACTTCTAAAACCGCAGCTGTCGCCAGTGACTTGCCAGCCATCACATGCGCACAGAGGTCAAGTTCTTGCCCACAGTACAAAGTAACATCTCCTCCTCCCCGTCGAGCCCAAAGAGTTCAGGAAACGCAGCGCGAGCTTTATACCTGACAGGCAGTGCCCGTGACTCTTGAGACTCCGCGAGGGAGACAGAAGACCCCAAAAGGGTGAGTGTGTGTGGCGCCTTTTTCTGTGTTCCTCACAAAGTCTTGGGGCCACAAGAAGTCTCACTTAGATTTCTTCGTATGGTATCAAAAATGGCAAAAGGAAGAGCAGAAGGGGAAGGAAATGGAAGAAGAAGTCTCAGAGGAGCCAAT